>CAXITT010000157.1:1084604-1109893 GCA_964033795.1 Lymnaea stagnalis | reverse complement strand
AATGAATCAAAAGAGGGGAAGTAAAAAATGAATCAAAAGAGGGGAAGTAAAAAATGAATCAAAAGAGGGGAAGTAAAAAATGAATCAAAAGAGGGGAAGTAAAAAATGAATCAAAAGAGGGGAAGTAAAAAATGAATCAAAAGAGGGGAAGTAAAAAATGAATCAAAAGAGGGGAAGTAAAAAATGAATCAAAAGAGGGGAAGTAAAAAATGAATCAAAAGAGGGGAAGTAAAAAATGAATCAAAAGAGGGGAAGTAAAAAATGAATCAAAAGAGGGGAAGTAAAAAATGAATCAAAAGAGGGGAAGTAAAAAATGAATCAAAAGAGGGGAAGTAAAAAATGAATCAAAAGAGGGGAAGTAAAAAATGAATCAAAAGAGGGGAAGTAAAAAATGAATCAAAAGAGGGGAAGTAAAAAATGAATCAAAAGAGGGGAAGTAAAAAATGAATCAAAAGAGGGGAAGTAAAAAATGAATCAAAAGAGGGGAAGTAAAAAATGAATCAAAAGAGGGGAAGTAAAAAATGAATCAAAAGAGGGGAAGTAAAAAATGAATCAAAAGAGGGGAAGTAAAAAATGAATCAAAAGAGGGGAAGTAAAAAATGAATCAAAAGAGGGGAAGTAAAAAATGAATCAAAAGAGGGGAAGTAAAAAATGAATCAAAAGAGGGGAAGTAAAAAATGAATCAAAAGAGGGGAAGTAAAAAATGAATCAAAAGAGGGGAAGTAAAAAATGAATCAATACAGGGGAAGTAAAAAATGAATCAATACAGGGGAAGTAAAAAATGAATCAATACAGGGGAAGTAAAAAATGAATCAATACAGGGGAAGTAAAAAATGAATCAAAACAGGTGAAGAACATGTTGGGGGGACTTTGGTGTGTTGAACTTACTTTACTCAAATTCTTTTAAAAATGCAAATTCATATTTTAAAGATTAAGAAACAAAACAAATTTTATAGTCATAAAACTACCTGATCTCTAGAAGGGAATTTGTTGAAATTACATTTATGTTGGATGTCATGGATCAGTAATGTCAAACAAATCAGCTGCGAATGGAGTACTTATGTTTTATTGTCTTCTTTACATCAGATTCTGTATTGACAACGGAGCGATGATTGCACAGGCGGGCTGGGAGATGTACAGGAGTGGTGCAGTCACACCACTAGAAGAAACCTCATGTACACAAAGGTACACACTTGCCTTATGCATTTTATCCATGGCAGAATTTTCATTGCCATTGATCAAAGCGCTAATTATTTTAATTTACCAATCATAGCTAAGGCTAAATAAATGAAATTTTATTGTATTTTGGAATATTTCCATTAAAAAAAGTCCCATTTATTTTTGTACAACACAAAAACTTCAGTGCTATTTTGAACACTTTAAATTCTATTTGCTCAGATTCATAAAAAAATAGCATCTATTAATAAATCCATAAATTCTGATTAGTCGGACAGAATTTTCTTAATGATGTTTCATTTTGAGATGATTCAGTGTGGACTTGATTAGTGCAGGGGGTTTGTGATTTCTTTAATATGTTACATTGGTACCTCAAATTAGGAGCCCTTCTACATATGAACTTTGTTCATACCCCAAGTTAATCTCTACAAACAAATCTAGATTCCAGTTATGAACAATGATGCGTTGTGCTTGTGCATGTGCCAGACATGTGGTGTTTATTGTTACTACTTAACATTTATCTGGAATGCAAAGCAACAATTGGTGTGTGAGATGCAGGCTACACATACATATTTGCTTTTTTATTTCTTCTATTTTGGTATCTGTGAAATCAAACAATTCAGTTAGTGAAGAGTTTTTTTAAACATTTTATCAAATAATAAAATGTGTCCTGTATGTACATACACTATAATTTTTTGTCTGTGAGATGAATTGGAAGAATTAGTGAACAAATGGCATTCAAGTCAAGCAGTTGTTTCCAGAGCCACCAATGTCTTCAAAGACAATGTCATTAATTGTTTTACAAGGATCTTAGGAAATGATTAGAGGCAGACAACATTAGATAGGTTCTCAAAACATTCATCGCACCAATCAATCAGAAGGAAGCCAGTTATGACAACTGACGACAGGAATTAAAACATTTTATACAATTTAATGGATGGTGATTTTCATACTATGAATGTATGTGTCATGTAAAACTAAATATTTGATAAATAAATTTTTATAATGGTATACAATACAAAATTCAGATGTAGTGCCTTAAAATGGTGCTTACGACCGCCTGATGTGCTACTTTGCATTTTCTTAATATGGGGGAGAATAGTTTTTTTTAATTTGATTTTTAACAAAAAAAATAATCTGAGAATAGACTGATTTCCCACATGATGTAATAGGTAATTAGGTTTGAGATACCAGCCAGTCAGTAAGGAAGTAAAGTTCTTAAGTCAAGGTACCACTTTAGAGAGAGACTTTTTAAATGACATTATCTGTCTCGTCAAAAATTTAAACTATTCATTATTTGTTGTTGAGATTACACATTTTATTTATTCATTTATGCATTTCCCAGATATCGTACAGATGAAGTTGAGGTCACCTGGAGAAACTAGGTCTACAGAGGTCATGAACTTGGTTTATAGAAGTCATAGTAGACACCTGAGGGAAGTAGGGCTACAGGAGATGTGAACTTGGTTTATAGAAGTCATAGTAAAGACCTGAGGGAACTAGGGCTACAGGAGACATGAACTTGGTTTATAGAAGTCATAGTAAAGACCTGAGGGAACTAGGGCTACAGGAGACATGAACTTGGTTTATACAAGTCATAGTAAAGACCTGAGGGAACTAGGGCTACAGGAGACATGAACTTGGTTTATAGAAGTCATAGTAAAGACCTGAGGGAACTAGGGCTACAGGAGACATGAACTTGGTTTATAGAAGTCATAGTAAAGACCTTGAGGGAACTAGGGCTACAGGAGTCATACCAAGGCCAGATGATGACACAGAGGAAGATAAGGTTTAGTCAATGTTTTCTAACAAAGGACACAATAGCAGAAGACAGCATAATTGGCAGTCTTTATTATGGCAGTTAAATCAAGGGGGCCTGGAATTATTTCCCCTTTGTGGTGAAGACAAAGCAGAGATTATTGATTTAGTACCATAACAGGATGGGACTGCTAGGACTCAGGTGTACCATAACAGGATGGGACTGCTAGGACTCAGGTATACCATAACAGGATGGGACTGCTAGGACTCAGGTATACCATAACAGGATGGGACTGCTAGGACTCAGGTATACCATAACAGGATGGGACTGCTCACTGCTAGGACTCAGGTATACCATAACAGGATGTGACTGCTAGGACTCAGGTATACCATAACAGGATGGCTTGGTTGATGAACAATGTAATTGACACTTAGGTCATGGGGGAAGGGGGGTGAAGAAGAATGAGATTAAGTAATTACAGTCTGTATTTGGGTTATGGAGTTAAAGAAATACCATTAAATGACATTGATTTGTAGGTAGCTGGGTTATGAACTAATGTAGTCATGTACATTATGTATGGCTGGGTATGAACTAATGTAGTCATCATGTCATGCACATTATGTATGGCTGGGTATGAACTAATGTAATCATCATTATGTACATTATGTATGAAGAATAAATTTGTTCACATATATTTTAAAATGAGTTATTTCTGTGTTTAATAAGGACTAAACTTTTGTTTTGTATGTTAAGGCCGTTACGGGTTCATCTCACTTTAAGCCTGTCCGATGTTATGCTAACATACAACATTTAAGTAATGCTAACAATAGTGCTGTAGTTATAGATATGTGCTTTCAGTTTAAGATCTATAATTTACTTGATTTTACCATTAATGTATGGTAAAGGTAGGCTAGCTAACCTGTAGTAAAGATAGACTAGTTGACCTGTGGTAAAGGTAGGCTATCTAACCTGTAGTAAAAATAGACTAGTTGACCTGTAGTAAAGGTAAGCTAGCTAACCTGTAGTAAAGATAGACTAGTTGACCTGTAGTAAAGGTAGGCTAGCTAACCTGTAGTAAAGATAGACTAGTTGACCTGTAGTAAAGGTAAGCTAGCTAACCTGTAGTAAAGATAGACTAGTTGACCTGTGGTAAAGGTAGGCTAGCTAACCTGTAGTAAAGATAGACTAGTTGACCTGTGGTAAAGGTAGGCTAGCTAACCTGTAGTAAAGATAGACTAGTTGACCTGTGGTAAAAGTAGGCTAGCTAACCTGTAGTAAAGATAGACTAGTTGACCTGTGGTAAAGGTAGGCTAGCTAACCTGTAGTAAAGATAGACTAGTTGACCTGTGGTAAAGGTAGGCTAGCTAACCTGCAGTAAAGATAGACTAGTTGACCTGTGGTAAAGGTAAGCTAGCTAACCTGTAGTAAAGATAGACTAGTTGACCTGTGGTAAAGGTAGGCTAGCTAACCTGCAGTAAAGATAGACTATTTGACCTGTAGTAAAGGTAAGCTAGCTAACCTGTAGTAAAGATAGACTAGTTGACCTGTGGTAAAGGTAAGCTAGCTAACCTGTAGTAAAGATATACTAGTTGACCTGTGGTAAAGGTAAGCTAGCTAACCTGTAGTAAAGATAGACTAGTTGACCTGTGGTAAAGGTAGGCTAGCTAACCTGTAGTAAAGATAGACTAGTTGACCTGTGGTAAAGGTAGACTAGTTGACCTGTAGTAAAGGTAAGCTAGCTAACCTGTAGTAAAGATAGACTAGTTGACCTGTGGTAAAGGTAGGCTAGCTAACCTGTAGTAAAGATAGACTAGTTGACCTGTGGTAAAGGTAGGCTAGCTAACCTGTAGTAAAGATAGACTAGTTGACCTGTGGTAAAGGTAGGCTAGCTAACCTGTAGTAAAGATAGACTAGTTGACCTGTGGTAAAGGTAGGCTAGCTAACCTGTAGTAAAGATAGACTAGTTGACCTGTGGTAAAGGTAGGCTAGCTAACCTGTAGTAAAGATAGACTAGTTGACTTGTGGTAAAGGTAGGCTAGCTAACCTGTAGTAAAGATAGACTAGTTGACCTGTTGTAAAGGTAGGCTAGCATACAGTTTAACGTTATGATAATGGCACAGGACAAATGGATTTCTTGACTCTATATAATGTTAGCAACAAGATGATAATAGAAACTTACTTCACAAAAGCAAATACAAAACAATATAATAAAAAATCTAATTGTTAAAATATTTTATTACTTGTCTTGGACTTTGAAAAAATGTTGTTTCCAGTAAATACAGACTATTTCTTTAAACATATAAAATTACATGATTACAAAGCTGCATGTATTTTATGAGACTTTATACATAGTTTGGAAAATACATCAATAGGTAGCTAGATTCTAATAATACATCAATAGGTAGCTAGATTCTAATAATACATCAATAGGTAGCTAGATTCTAATAATACATAAATAGGTAGCTAGATTCTAATAATACATAAATAGGTAGCTAGATTCTAATAATACATCAATAGGTAGCTAGATTCTAATAATACATCAATAGGTAGCTAGATTCTAATAATACATCAATAGGTTGCTAGATTCTAATAATACATCAATAGATAGCTAAATTCTAATAATACATCAATAGGTAGCTAGATTCTAATAATACATCAATAGACCTAAGGTACCAGTAGCTAGATTTTTTCATACCATCAATAGACCCCTGGTAGCTAGAGTCTTAATACATTTTCAAAGATTACATTTCTAAATCTTGCAAACATCCATGATGCTACACTACTTTACAGGTGCTACACTGCTTGACACACGTCTGATTTAAACAGCTGAAGAAGGGCTGTGACACTGTGGAGCAAGTTAATCCCTGTGCTAAAGAAAGCAAAGCTGTGGCTAGTTTTAGATTAATAGAAAATGCCCTGACCACAGATTCGTCATGGTAAAGAAAGCAGAGCTGTGGCTTGTTTGAAACTAGTTAATTTTGAAACTAGTTGATCATGCCGATGTCATCCATCTTGGGGAATTTTTGGGCTCTGGGGGGAAGCTTTCTTTCTGTTTTAACTTTTTTCTGGGTGGCTCCGATACGTTGGACAAAGTTTTTGATTTCCTGTTGGATAAATTAAGGTATTTTAGTGAAAGAGATTTGATGACAGCAAAGGTTTCTACTTGTAAGTGACATTGTTTCATAATAGTTCTGTCTGTCCTTAAATTATAAAATAAACCATTCCCAAAAATATAGAAGCCTCATAAAAAAAAATTATGTAAGTACATAGAGAGGATCACAAGAAAAGTGGACCGTTGTTCAAGTGCTATCCACTCCTGCCAAGTTCTCCACAGTTCCTTTTGTCACAGAAAGGAGAAGTGGTTGGAGGATATGATGACATCAAACAAAATCTACAAAAAGTCGATAATCCAAAATATCTTGGAGCGGCACTGGACCAAAAGTTACAATTTCATACCAATGGAGATGATCTACTCATGGCGGCAAACTGGCCAGCGCCAAATGGGGAGAAAACGCAAACATAATAAAATCTCTAAACATCGGGGCTGTACGGTTCGTCATAGACTGTAGACTGCGCGTTAAGAAAGCCAAACTTGATTTAATAAAAAAAACAGGCAGCATAATCTATGGAACATTTAAAAATTCCCCTATCGCCGCTTCTGAGAACTTTGCAAACTTGGAACCGCTGGAAATAAGGCATGAGCGAGCCGTCCTAACCTCACTTGGGAGGTTCAGCCCCTAGACGAATCCGACGCGATCAAAAGCCTAATCAAAGGGTGGGTAAGCAAGGACAGACTAAAGAAAATGTCTTTCCTTAGAGTGGCACAAACATTTGAGAGGAACATTTTCTAGTGATCATGCTGAGGATTAGTACTGTTGCGGACCACGGGCCTATCAACTATTAAACGAGCCCCTACCAGAAAGTTGTGCTGCGAATCTCCCGCCGCAACAGGTACTAAGAGGGTAACTGCCCAAGAAGTGATATCAGCCTACCCAACCAACGCTGTCCACAAGAAGTGATAGCCTACCCAACCAACGCTGTCCACAAGAAGTGATAGCCTACCCAACCAACGCTATCCACAAGATGTGATGGCCTACCCAACCAACGCTATAGACAAGAAGTGATATCAGCCTACCCAACCAACGCTGTCCACAAGAAGTGATATTAAGTGATATCAGCCTACCCCACCAGCGCTGTCCACAAGAAGTGATAGCCTACCCAACCAACGCTGTCCACAAGAAGTGATAGCCTACCCAACCACCGCTATCCACAAGATGTGATGGCCTACCCAACCAACGCTATAGACAAGAAGTGATATCAGCCTACCCAACCAACGCTGTCCACAAGAAGTGATATCAGCCTACCCAACCAACGCTGTCCACAAGAAGTGATATCAGCCTACCCAACCAACGCTGTCCACAAGCAGTGATATCAGCCTACCCAACCAACGTTATCCACAAGAAGTGATATCAGCCTACCCAACCAACGCTATCCACAAGATGTGATGGCCTACCCAACCAACGCTGTCCACAAGAAGTGATATTAGCCCATCCAACCAACGCTGTCCACGTCTTCACAGACAGGTGCGTGGGTCCAGGGAAAACCGGATGTGGCATATCAATAAGAAGTGATATCAGCCTATCCAACCAACCATCTCCACGTCTTCACAGACGGGTGCCTGGGTCCAGGGAAAGCCGGATGTGGCATATCAATAAGAAGTGATATCAGCCTATCCAACCAACGCTATCCACATCTTCACAGACGGGTGTGTGGGTCCAGGGAGAGCCGGATGTGGCATATCAATGCATTTACCTAACCGAGCACAAAGCATTCAGCTAGGTGGCTCTTGAGGAAGTTTATATTCTTACGCCAAGATCAAAGCTATCCATATCGATGTCCAGCACTACTTGAAGGGTTCAAGGAGGAAATATCCCAACCTCAGACATAGTATTATGTTCACATACCGGTACTAAAGATCAACGCAGCAAGCACAAAGTAGCTTTCCAAGCCGAAAGCTCCAGGAAACTTTATGAAACATTGCTAAAATTAGAATGACTAACAGGAAGTCTGTGACAATGAAGTGAATGACAGGACATTCAAAACTAGAAGGAAATGAAAGGGCTGACAAATTGGCTAGAAATGGTGCAAGTCATCCACAGACAGAGGTCTCAGTAACTGCCATAAAGTACCTGCTGAGGGACCACTCAAAAGGAAGTGGACCAAAAGATGGCAGAAAGATGGAAAAGACAGAGGTCTGGGAGAAACTCAAGGAACCAACGACACACGATGGCTGGTGGAGACACGCACATCCAAACAAGCAACACTAGCCCAGGTATGCACAGGGCACTCCCCGAGTTACCATTACCTCTACCGTCTGGCAATCACAGACTAAACAAGTTTGGCAATCACAAACAAAACAAAACAAGTTTGGCAATCACAGACTAAACAAGTTTGGCAATCACAGACTAAACAAGTTTGGCAATCACAGACTAAACAAGTTTGGCAATCACAAACAAAACAAGTTTGAAAATCAAAAACTAAACAAGTTTGGCAATCACAAACTAAACAAGTTTGGCAATCACAGACTAAACAAGTTTGGCAATCACAGACTAAACAAGTTTGGCAATCACAAACAAAACAAGTTTGGCAATCACAAACAAAACAAGTTTGAAAATCAAAAACTAAACAAGTTTGGCAATCACAAACTAAACAAGTTTGGCAATCACAGACTAAACAAGTTTGGCAATCACAGACTAAACAAGTTTGGCAATCACAAACAAAACAAAACAAGGTTGGCAATCACAGACTAAAAAAGTTTGGCAATCACAAACTAAACAAGTTTGAACATCAAAAACTAAACAAGTTTGGCAATCACAGACTAAACAAGTTTGGCAATCATGGAATAAACAAGTTTGAGATTCACAGTTCAACAAGTTTAAAACAGACAAAACAAGTTTTGTAAAAAACATATTTGAAATGATTTAATTTCATTACATTTAAATTGTAAGTCATGTTAAAAAGTTATATTTTATCTGGATAAAATTATCAGTTAATTTTTCTTAAGTAAGTAAAAAAAAAAAAAAAATCAAGAGGGCAAATAAGTTGAACAAATGAAAATAAAATAATGGGATAAACAAACATGGCTCATAGTGATTCTGGACTAAATCTCAGCTGAAACTAGTTTACACATGGCACATAAAGATTCTGGACTAAATCTCAGCAGAAACTAGTTTACACATGGCACATAGTGATTCTGGACTAAATCTCACACTTGAAACTAGTTTACACATGGCTCATAGAGATTCTGGACTAAATCTCACACTTGAAACTAGTTTACACATGGCACATAGAGATTCTGGACTAAATCTCACACTTGAAACTAGTTTACACATGGCACATAGAGATTCTGGACTAAATCTCACACTTGAAACTAGTTTACACATGGCACATAGAGATTCTGGACTAAATCTCACACTTGAAACTAGTTTACACATGGCACATATAGATTCTGGACTAAATCTCACCAGAAACTAGTTTACACATGGCACATAGAGATTCTGGACTAAATCTCACCAGAAACTATTTAATTGTAGGGACATTTTACAACACAACTATTTCTTCAACTTTATAAAAATACTTTCCTATGTAGTGTAGTATGGAAATCTTTCTTATGCATGCACAATAGGAGAAAATGTAATTTCTTTAAACAAAAAATAATCAAGTATGTTATGCAACCCACGTTCTATGATAAGAACTGATGTCATATTTGCATAAATATTGTTCAATACTATACAATTTAAAAAAAAAAAAAAAATGATGAAAACCTGTATGTGATGCGTGATAAGTCAAGTAAACAAGGGAATAAAATGAGAGAATAACAAAGGTAAGTCGATGTGGAAAGAAGAGAGAGAGTAGATGTGGGTAGAAGAGTGAACATACAGAGTAAAAGAGAGAGAGAGACATAGAGAAATGGAAACTTGGAGGGAGGAAGTCACAATTTTTAATATCATTCAAGAATTCAGATTGCTCATGAAAATACAAATGAAACTAAATAAATTATATCACAATCAATGCAAGTATAAAACCATAAATATATACCGTGTACACAATATATTATAAGATATGGCTGTAGGCCTACTAGATTGTACTCAATAATAAGACATGATTAGGTCTACTACTTTGTAGCAATTGTAGTCAATAAATTATATCACAAGGCAAATATAAAATGGGTTTTAAATCACAATGGGTGTAGTTTTGATGACGTCATTAGTTTAAATACCTGTATTACAAATATTTGAAACTCTCAACGAGTTTCTGGATTTAAATGTCAGGTTAACAGGACCCAAAATAATTAAATAAAAAAAACAACACAACACAATGAAACAATGTCACCAGAAGCCAGGGAACAAAAACAACACAACACAATGAAACAATGTCACCAGAAGCCAGGGAACAAAAACAACACAACACAATGAAACAATGTCACCAGAAGCCAGGGAACAAAAACAACACAACACAATGAAACAATGTCACCAGAAGCCAGGGAACAAAAACAACACAACACAATGAAACAATGTCACCAGAAGCCAGGGAACAAAAACAACTTCAGCTTCAAAACTTATGCATCAACTGAATGTCTATTTCCAATCAAGCGTGGTAGGCTAGGTGTGGTGTGTCCCATGTCATTCCAAATAATACTTAGTATAAGCCTAGAGAGTTTATAAGCATCATCAGAGTTAGTTTAAAGGTCTTTCCCTCAAACCCACGACGATTGGTCAGAGTTAGATTTAAGGTCTTTCCCTCAAACCCACAACGATTGGTCCTAGAGAACTCCAAATCCGTTTTACCTTCTCTTTTTTCTTTTTCTCCTTTCTCTGGTCTTTCTTGGACACAAGGTCAACAAACGCTGCAAAATCTTCGTTGTCCTTGGGGTTGCTGGCCAGGGTGATAGAAGGCTGTTGAATTGAAAGATGTGATTGGGTCAAATGAAGAGAACAGACAAGATGTCACAATGCTGATACATTGTATCATACATCCAATTAACTCTCTTGTTTAGACGATATTTGTGTAATATTTTCTAATGAATGTCTCATTATGTATTCAATGAAATGTGTAATAAATGTCTTATTATGTTACATGGTGAAACCCGCTTGAAAGCACAGACATTTACTAATGATCTTGTTCAGGTAGAGTTCTTCAAACATGTTTTTTTATGTTCATGATTGGGATATTCATTGCCTTCAATACTAAGACGGTAATGGGATATTCTTTGCCTTCAATACTAAGACGGTAATGGGATATTCTTTACCTTCAACACAAAGACATTAATGGATTTAGTGGGATAGTCTTTACCTTCAATACAAAGACTAATGGATTTAGCGGGATATTCTTTACCTTCAATACTATGACAGTAATGGATTTAGCTGGATATTCTTTACCTTCAATACTATGACAGTAATGGATTTAGCGGGATATTCTTTACCTTCAATACTAAGACACTAATGGATTTAGCGGGATATTCTTTACCTTCAATACTATGACAGTAATGGATTTAGCTTAAACCAAACAACTCTTCACAAACTCCACATGTGAGTGTTTTACTTATGTAAAAAGTGGCTCCAAAAGTGATACCCAAACCACGATGCAAATTATCAATGTCCATTACCAACTCACCTGACCATCCCCATATCGATCTTTGCTACCTGCTCATCCTTTTAAATGTCCACTACTCACCTGACCATCCTCCTCATCATTGTCCATTACCTGCTCACCTGACCATCCCCTAACCAATGTCCACTACCCAACGGACCATCCCCCAACAAATATCCACTACCCACTCACCCGACCACTCCCTCACCAAAGACAATAACCAACTCATCTGTCCATTCCCCTACCAATGTTTTCTACCTACTCACCTTTCCATCCTCATTCGTGTTAATTTCAAGAACTAAGTCTCCTGATTCAGCCACTGGTTTGTCTAACAAAGCTTTGAGCAGTATGAAATATGTCCCTTTCTTGCAATCTTCTATGACAGAGGGGGTGGTTGTGGGGATCACAAAAGAATCTTCCAGCTGTGTCAAAACAAATCAAAAGTTACATACAGTATAGCCTAGTACTAGTATAGCATGTATGAAGAGCTATTTTTAGCCACAACCAATTTTTTATTTTTAATATGGCCTTGATATTGATCTCACTGAGGAAATATGTTGTGTCAATCCATATCCTCACCACCCTTGATTGGGAAAAGGTTGTTCATGTTCTAATGCATTCCCTTTGTTCTAAAGAATGTCATTAGAAGACGAAATTTCTATAATTTCTTTCCTAGAACGTTCGGAGACATAGTGAAACAGAGCAAGAGAAGGATTTTTGCTATACGAGACGTTATATAATTGTGTGTGTGTAAATTAATAAGTGTCTTGAGGAGTGTGCCCTTTTATACTTGCTTAAAGTTGTTGTTTTTTTCATATTCAAATTTGAATTTTTATGAAATATATTATATTAAATATTGTTAGTATCACTAGCTTTGGTGTCATTTTCTTTGCATACTGTTTTTCTCAGTCCTTGGATACATATTGTTTCTTCTAAGAACCAAAACATATTAGATTTGCAAAACCGTCACGGTAAGTATCAACGTGTTAAATCAGTTATACAAAAATACGGCTGGACATTTTGTTTTTTTTCAAATATGAGATTTAACAGTGAGTCATGCTTGCAACAATAACTCTTTGTTGCTTTCAGTTGGCCACACCTTCGGTAGCCTAAAAGACAAACAGACAATGCTGAAGTAGGTTAAGTATTCCTGTTTTAATTTAACATGTTCAAGTGGTTAGTTGTTGTAAAGGGTCTCCAGCGGTTGTTGATGGTACCGCTTTAACTTGAAACATTTTGTAGACACTTTGAATTGTGGCAATAAATTCAAGTTTTGATGATTTTGTGAAGTGAATCCTGAGAAAAATGTGATTGCATCCTACAAACATTGAGCATGTATAGCAGTTTGTGCTCAACATACAGCCTGTCAGTACTGAACATACAGCCTGCCGGTACTGAACATACAGCCTGCCAGTACTGAACGTACAGCGTGCCAGTAAAGCAGCCCTACGTACCTCCAACTTGGCCACCTGATAGTTGTTGAGCCTCATCCCAAACAGTGATGGCATGGCTGTCTTCTGCAGGGCCAACAGCATGGGTAGCTGCCACTGTTCACACATGCTGGAGTTGGTCTTGAACACATCTATAAGGCAGTCCCAGATAATGCCAAAAAACCTGAAAGAATGACACAGGATATTTCTAGTTAAATATCAAGGATGGATGGTTCAATCAATTGGTTTACTAAGCTATCTTATTAAAAAAATGATAAAAAACAATTACATTATTATACTTTAACCCTAAATAATATAGATACCAATATTACATTATTGCACAGTCATCCCAGCATTACTCCTCAGCGACATGAGCCTAAGGTTAAGGCCTAGTCATTTTTGACTGCTGGTATCCAAACCCGATGCTCATAATGAATACCATTCACTTACTTATCAGCTACTCGGTGAAACTTGCTAATGTCCACAGTGTCCACCCCACTCTTCATGATGACGTCCCCAGCCATCACGTAACACTTGTAGGAATTGTCTGCTATGGTGAAACATGGAGAGTCCCCGTTCACGGTCTTCAACTTGTCAATAATATCTGATTTAAAGGGATATTTTTTAAAAATGACAAAAATAACAACAAAAATTTAAATAAAACTGAAATAATTATTAAAGAAATACTCAATGGATTTTCATCAATAAGTTTTAGGGCTTAGGTGGAGTCGTCACATGACTTTGGGAGGCTTCTTTTCGGTTTTGAGCCCTGCATTCAAAATTAAATAGTTCAAAAATTTTCCCCATGACTACGTTTTGCACCTTAAATATAAGAGGTTCCCTGCAGGATTTGCAGAGCCCATGCTACGGCTCCAACTCCAGGCGTGGGCACAGGACAGCATGTCTCAAACTTTTAAGTCTGCTGTTCAAGTTTGAAACTTGGACCAGGGACCTTTCGACAAGTTTCAAAATTGGACCAGGGACCAGTAGACAAGTTTAAAAGGTGCCAAATTATCAATCAAATTTTCTTTTTATCTGACCATAAACATTCATTGTGTGCACCAGCCTACTGAATACAAATTGGGGAACACGTCATAAAGTACTAAATTAATGAACTACTGTGACGCCCATGTTAAAATTAGAATTCGCTAAATTTAGGCACTTTCTAATAAATACAGGACAGCTATATGATTATGTGGCAGCTTGAATGAAAATACAGGACAACCATATTTGACAGATTGAATTACTTGAATGAAAATACATGACAACAAAATGGCTCAGCCTCAGACCAAGAAAAAGCCTACTAATAATATTCCTGCTACTAGTGAGCTAAGTTCTATTTTTAGCTTCATAGTTTATGTCCTTAACTTTTTTTTTAATACTTGAAAGAATTATCAGTAATTTTTTTTAAAATTTACCTTTTAACTTATTACTTATGCAGCCCTGATTATGATTATTAAGTATTAAGCCTTAATAATACTAACTTAGTAACTTAGTATTACTATACTATGACTACTATCAAAAGTAACTGTGTGTTCCAAGCCCTTTTAAATTTAATTTAATAATGAGTGCGAAAATGATTTTCTGGCTTTCTTGTGTTAGCTATGTTCCCTTCGCTTAACTGGTGCCATATCTTTTCGCACACATGAACACATGCTATCACTATCACTATGTAATGTTAACTATGTTGTATGAGAGTGAGAGTATCTGACTGCCCAGATTTTATCTGATACCTGATTGCCCATCCAGATCTTATCGCACAACTGGTACATGACTGCCCATATTTTCTCGCATAACAAGTATATTGTTGCCCATATTATCTTATCGCACAACTGGTATTTGATTGCCCATATATTAGGTATCTGCCACGATACATTGAATTATAACTAGCCATGACCAAACGGGTACGAACGAACGTTCAAAAATATTGTATTCCTAATCATTTGACCGGAAGTCTCGGCGACTGGTGGCCAGATTTTATAACGGAGTGCCTTAAAACTAAAAGTTGGACTTACGTAATTTAAAGAATGGGTTCAAATGGTTTCCCTCACACGCCCCTCCACTCTCATTGGCTATAGCGACCAGTTTGGCAGCATTGCTACAGTCTTTGACTTCTTTCTGTAGGCATTCCAGAGCCTTGGGCTTCACAACACTGCAATGCAAAGTCAATGGATTACAATGCTAGAATGTAAGGCTGATTAAAAATTTCAATCAGAAACGTTAGTATCTCTCCATTCACCAAGCACCACCAGGCAGGCAAGGACGTCATGTGGGTAGGCCAGGGAGGAGCTCTCCCCCCCCCCCCAACCTTCCGAATTTAAGAGATAGTAATAAAGGAGTCAACAAGCCGGCAAAGTTTTGCCCCCCCCCCACCCCTCTTAAAGGTGAGAGTTCAACGGGATGTTTCTGATTGACTCAGAAAGTGTGGAGACAGACATCGAATTAGGGACCAGTCTTTGCCGACAAGGGCTGGTACATAACGATGGTAAACATTTAAACTTGGATAATAAGATTGATCACTATACAGTTAAATTAAAACTATTCACCACTTAAACAATCGCTGCATCAAGATATCGCTACAAATACGATGATCCAGATAACAATATAATGTGAAGTATATGCTCTCACTCTGGCTGGGAATAACTTCTCCGTAACTATAGCTAGTAGGCAATACCATCTCCGTAAATAAAGCCATTAGGGAATAAAAAGTCTTTAACTACAGCCAATAGGGAATAACATCTCCGTAACTAAAGCTATTAGGAAATTTAATCTCAGTAACTATTGCTATTAGGGAATATCGTCTCCATAACTTTATCCCAATTGGGTTAAAGGGGGGAAAACATCTCCGTAACTATAACCAATAGTAAAAAAAAAAAAAAAAAAAAATACAGTCTTCCTTAAACTAAGAAAACAACAACCAACCCTCTCCGCCGTCTCCTCGTCATCATTTCCCATCAAAATCAGCAACAACAACAACGGCATATTAGTATCATAATTCAGAAGAGCAAATGGATGCTGTTTTTAAAAAAATGGAATGTTTCTATGGTTCGTACCTGCACATATGGGTGGCATAATCTTGAAGGAACTCCGGCGTGTAGTCCTTGTGGGCGACATAGAGGCCTGTGTACTTGTGCTCGTATGTGGCAGAGTCCCAGCACTGGTGATACTTGGTGGCTACCTGAAAACCTCGGTGGCAGAACTCGTGAGCTGTGAACAAACAAGAGATGACACTATCAGACCTGTTGACCCCCGGGGCTGTGTCAGAGTAGTTTTCAGCTCTCAAAAAGATGACCAGGAGTGTTGACCCGGAGTGATGACCCAGAGTGATGACCCGGAGTGATGACCCGAAGTGATGACCCGGAATGTTAACCCGGAGTGTTGACCCGGAGTGTTGACCCGGAGTGTTGACCCGGAGTGATAACCCCGGAGTGTTAACCCCGGAGTTTTGAACCGAATAGCGACGACACACATCTGTTCAAAAATCTACTGTAAAAATTACACTGTGTTACATTTTACTTACTTTTTTAACACTGTTGTCCCCTTAGTGACCCTGATTGGGTTGGGGGGGGGAGTGAGGTGAGAGCGGGTGGGGCGTCACGAACGCACTAAAAAACATTAACAATATGCGCAGTACTTGCATCCCTGCTTTCGTTAAGTCTTCATTCTTTGTCCCTGACATTCTATCAATCCATAAAACTTATTAGGCATCAACGAAAGTACTCTGTAATGGCGTATTCAACAGCGCGAACACTAAAAGTCTCAACAACTGGGCTAAACGAGACTCTTTTCAAACGCCATTCGTGCGGCTGGGGCGCACTATTTCCTTTTGGTGCACGGACATTGACATCGTCTCAGTGTAAGCGCGGTGTAAAAGGGGGTGGGACATAAAAATATTAATATGGTTCATGGGCGTAAAAAAAAAAATATGCGGTGGCGTACCCCGAGGAGGGGATGTAACGCGATTTGGTATTCTTGAAGCTCGCGTTGGTCGAATGAAAGTCTTGTCGAATAACTTGTCAAGTAGATGTGACGTGTTGCAGCGTCCATTGATTCGTGAGCTATCAATACTGTGTGTAATACTAATTAACAAGTGAAATGATAAAACCAAGCAACTGCGCATTATAAGACAAGTAGTATGTAATAAAGGCAACTGTATAATGCAAGGAACTGTATAGTATGTAACACAAGGAACTATATAGTAGCAACTAAAATAATGTCTGTTTTGATTGACATCTTAAAGAAATGACATTGCTGCAGCTTATGCTAATAAATGAAAGCTATAGAAGTTTATTAAAAAAAGAGAAGCTATTGACACAATAATTATCTCTAATAGTTTGTCTGGGAATAGAATAAAAAAGTTAGCACCAATTTTAAAAACAAACAAATATTATTAAAATTAGTTTAACATGGCGTAAAGTAAACTTAAAATAATAATAATAATTTGTAAAATAAAAATTACCGCCATATATTGTCTCAACGAAGCACACAATCGCGAATACAGTGTATCCCATCGAAGACTTCATTTTCAGAAAAATAACACGTAGCTCGGAAGACTTTGTTGGGGGTGAAAAGGCTTTATATCCCTCGCGTCCCTTTATCTCTCTTGTTTCTAAGTTCTACCAGAAAATGCTCACTTCCTAAGGCGACTCTTAATTTAAGTACTCGCAGCTATCCTCTAAGTCTCTGCCCACTTGTCACGCACACTTCTAAGTGTTTGTGTTTCCATAGCTGACGTTCCTAAATAATGACGTGATTACACTTAATGACGCGATTAAAGAGTGGCTAGCGTTTTGACTAGCGGCCTAACAATAATTGACCCTTTTAAGTGGGGATTAGAATAAGGCTCGCGGTTCCACGCTCCGATAATTGTCGTGCACATGGCACATGCCATATTTGGGCTTGGAGAAATTGCTAGACGTCTGGCCCGGATAGTCTGGTGTAGAGGAGTGCTCGGTATTTGGACACTATTGTCTGATGTAGAGGAGTGCTAGATATCTGGACAATATTGTCTGATGTAGAGGAATGCTAGACATTTGGTCACGATTGTCTGATGTAAAGGAATGCTAGACATTTGGACAAGATTGTCTGATGTAGAGGAATGCTAGACATTTGGTCACGATTATCTGATGTAAAGGAATGCTAGACATTTGGACAAGATTGTCTGATGTAGAGGAATGCTAGACATTTGGACAATATTGTCTGATGTAGTGGAATGTTAGACATTTGGACAAGATTGTATGATGTAGAGGAATGCTAGACATTTGGACAAGATTGTCTGATGTAGAGGAATGCTAGACATTTGGACAAGATTGTCTGAAATCAAGGAATGCTAGACATTTGGTCAAGATTGTCTGAAATCAAGGAATGCTAGACATTTGGTCAAGATTGTGAGAGGTTTGACTTTGTCTGATGTATAGGGATTGTTTGACTCATTTGAAACAGGAGAAGTGTGGCATAAACCTATTCTATTGTTGGAGACTTTAGACTATTCCCATCTGTTTCTACGTCATTCACTCAATACTCTCACTCTTTCTGTACCTCATTCACTCCCTACGTTAACTATTGGTGTATTCCGTGCTCTCCATTTTCGTAAAATATAATAAAAGACTGACATGAGACACAAATTGATATTTTCCAGACACTCTGATCAATAAGATGTGTAAGTCTCAGCTCTGACACATGAGTGAGGCGGATTCAGCCCAGCTAAGGACAAAGACATTAGAGTAAGGTGTATTCAGTACCAGCTATGGGTAAAGAATTTTTAGAATGTATTCAGTCCCAGCTATGGATAACAATAATAAAGTTTATTTGAAAAACACGCTTCATCCCCAAAAGCTCGAAACGCGGTAGAAAGTCAACCATATTAAAAAGAGAAATAAAAACAAATCTAAAATTTTTTACCACATTTAAAAAAAAGACGCAACAATATAAAACTACATACGAGCACATACCAAGTCAAAGTCTTTCATCCCATTTCAACCATAAGCAACACAAGCCAATATAAATTAACTGAAAAAAGATGGTAGATAGCATCACCCCAGAAGGTGTTTGCGAAATAGATGTGTTTTTAAATTGGTTTTAAAGGACTCCAGTGTCTGGCTGTGTCTGAGAGCGACTGAAAGAGCGTTCCAAATTGTTGGGCCGGCAAATGCAAAAGTGCACAAGGGGTAGGGGGGCATAAAGGAAAACTAACAAAACAATGGACGATTTGGGTGAAAACCTTCAATAGCAGAACATAAATGTACAGAGAATGAAGAACAAAGAAATGGGAAAGGAGAACAAAGAACAACAGAGGAATATAACATTTTTAAAGCAATACATTGTCTGGTAATAACCGTACCGAAAGTTCAGAGGAAAAGGTCTATTGGGGAAAGATGTACTGGACAGAAAGTTCTGATGACAACGTCATATTGAGGAAAGAATTACTGGACAGAAAGTTCTGATGACAACGTCATATTGAGGAAAAAATTAATACTGGACAGAAAGTTCTGATGACAACGTCATATTGAGGAAAGAATTACTGGATAGAAAGTTCTGATGACAACGTCATTTTGAGGAAAGATATACTGGACAGAAAGTTCTAACAGATATAAACATCCATAAAACTTTGAGCTAAATATTTAGTAATTATTTAAGTATTGGTAATTAGGTATTATTAAAAAAAAACTCAGTATTTTAGTGTAAAAAATTTACTTGTATTTCCGTTTTAAACATTTAGTTCGAGATATTTCAAATAAATTATTTTCATTTTTGTAATAAAAGCTTCAACTTCATGACGTTTAAATACTAAGCAATTGGTCCTATTTTGTGTTTGGTCCTATATTGTGTTTGGTCCTATATTTTGTTTGGTCCTGTATTTTGTTTGGTCCTATTTTGTATTTGATTCTATGTTGTGTTTGATCCATGATGTTTTTGGTCCTATATTGGTCTTGGTCCTATATTTTGTTTGGTCCTATTTTGTATTTGATTCTATGTTGTGTTTGGTCCATGTTGTGTTTGGTCCTATATTGGTTTTGGTCCTGTTTTTGTGTTTGGTCCTATTTTTCTATATTGTGTTTGGTCCTAATTTTTGTTTGGTCCTAATTTATGTTTGGTCCTGTTTTGTGTGCTTGGTACTATTTTATTTTTGGTCCTATTTTGTGTTATGTCCTATTTTGTGCTTTGGACCTATGTTGTGTTTGGTCCTACATTATGTTCGGTCCTATTTTGTGTTTGGTCATAATATGTGTGTGGTCCTAATATGTGTGTGGTCCTAATTTGTGTGTGGTCCTATTTTGTGCCTTGTCCTATATTGTGGTTGTTTTTGTGAAGTTAACGGAATTTATCTCAACTGTTTGATATATGATGTTTGGGTTATCTCAGCGGGTCTCATCCTATGGATGGAGTGTAGGACAAAAGAACTGCTCATTCAAGTTGTGGTCCCCCCAAAATTTAATCAGGGGCCTGTTCACCAATGAGCAGACACAAATGCGGCCACATTTAATAAACTATGAACGAATTCCTGGGCACACTGACAAACAAACAAAAAGATTGAAAATACAATACAATATTCCACATGAATAAAAATTTGCATCAAGATGAACTTTATAATCTTTCAATGGGAAGCACGGCCAGCTTTGAGAGGGTCAAACTCCGTTCCTATATTCATCCCTTCTACACAGCTCTCGCACGGCAGTCCAGACGGGCTGGAATGAGAACCCTCGGTGAGCCAGATCTGGCCAGCGTGACACAGTTTGAGGAACCCTGATTAAGGTAATCAGAAGTATGTGGGATAATAATATGTGCATTTATTGTAATAATTGTTTCGTAAACCTCTATGAGTAGAATAGCACCTTTAATTATACTGGATACATGAAAAAGTTGGATTCTGTGATTTGAAATGTATTTACTTCATTTGGCTTCCTGCTCTGAACCTAGTGCTACAATGACCTTATGGAGTTCTTCAGAATATATATATGAATGTGTATACAGTCCTAAACTTATTTTGTTGAACTAATTATTGAGTTCAACAGCAGGCTAAATGCACACGCAGTTACACGCACACACACACAAACACACAAATATAATCTTACACAACCACTCCCCCACCTAGAAACACCCCCCCCCCCTTTTCTAGAAACACCCCCCCCTTACACACAGCCACAACCACCCTTACACAGCCCAACTCTCACACATCCACGCACGTCCACACCCACCCACCCCCTCACATACAAGTTTCCCACATCCACACTTACCCACTCCCACCCACTCCCACCCCCACTCGTACACAATAAAACAATGCCTAAGAGCCAGCTATAGTTTCCTCATGTCAGACGGACGCTGAGTTCGTCTACTCATTCCCTACTATTGCTGGCCTGTTGATTCCGACCTCATTCAGTTAAAAGTACACGCGGTTCAAAACTGGTTCTCAAACGTGCAGAGAATATGCATTTCTTGACCAATGTCCGTGTATACCCTCGAATGGACCACCGGCCACATGTGACAGATGTGACTGGTGTGACAGATGTGACAGATCCAAAATGCTGGACACAAATGCAGTTGGGTTTTTGTTCTGCTAGGATGTCCAGAAACTGACCTAAAAAACTAGGCCCCCTTTGCCCCCCCCCCCCCAAAAAAAAAATCACCTGACATAACGACATAATCGTAGGAGTGGGTGTCAAGATTTGTCAGATCCAAAATGCTGGACACAAATGCAGTTGGGTTTTTGTTCTGCTAGGATGTCCAGAAACTGACCTAAAGAACTAGGCACCCTTTCCCCCCCCCCCCCAAAAAAAAAATCACCTGACATAACGACATAATCGTAGGAGTGGGTGTCAAGATTTGGAGCTATTTATAGAATTGCTAAACAGTTTTGTCACGGAATTAACGGTGAAATGATATAGGCGTCTGCTGTGACGTCATACCCCCCCCCACACGCGAATAAAGCCGTAAAATAAATTAGGGGTGGGGGAATGCCCATGGCATGAGTTCATCTCAAATGACATTCCAACATTCCAATGTTTATGGTGCCGACTAGCAAAAGGAGGTCTGTGGGAGCTTGAATTTGAGGACAGAGCAATACGATTGGGACGTTTCGGCGTAGTGCCTTCTTCAGTGCACAGGACAAATGAAGATATCACAAGGAACAGAGCACAGTAAACAACTCAAGGACAGGGCAATAAGATTAGATATTTTCATATTTTTCATTTGCCATTATATGCTAAGTATGTTTGTAGCTGATGACTGTCCTCACTTGCCATTATATGCTAAGTATGTTTGTAGCTGATGGCTGTCCTCATTTGCCATTATATACTAAGTATGTTTGTAGCTGATGACTGTCCTCACTTGCCATTATATGCTAAGTATGTTTGTAGCTGATGGCTGTCCTCACTTGCCATTATATGCTAAGTATGTTTGTAGTTGATGGCTGTCCTCACTTGCCATTATATGCTAAGTATGTTTGTAGCTGATGACTGTCCTCATTTGCCATTATATACTAAGTATGTTTGTAGCTGACGACTGTCCTCATTTGCCATTATATGCTAAGTATGTTTGTAGCTGATGACTGTCCTCATTTGCCATTATATACTAAGTATGTTTGTAGCTGATGGCTGTCCTCACTTGCCATTATATACTAAGTATGTTTGTAGCTGATGACTGTCCTCATTTGCCATTATATACTAAGTATGTTTGTAGCTGATGACTGTCCTCATTTGCCATTATATACTAAGTATGTTTGTAGCTGATGACTGTCCTCACTTGCCATTATATACTAAGTATGTTTGTAGCTGATGGCTGTCCTCACTTGCCATTATATGCTAAGTATGTTTGTAGCTGATGACTGTCCTCATTTGCCATTATATACTAAGTATGTTTGTAGCTGATGACTGTCCTCACTTGCCATTATATGCTAAGTATGTTTGTAGCTGATGGCTGTCCTCACTTGCCATTATATGCTAAGTATGTTTGTAGCTGATGACTGTCCTCATTTGCCATTATATGCTAAGTATGTTTGTAGCTGATGACTGTCCTCATTTGCCATTATATACTAAGTATGTTTGTAGCTGATGACTGTCCTCACTTGCCATTATATGCTAAGTATGTTTGTAGCTGATGGCTGTCCTCACTTGCCATTATATGCTAAGTATGTTTGTAGCTGATGACTGTCCTCACTTGCCATTATATGCTAAGTATGTTTGTAGCTGATGGCTGTCCTCACTTGCCATTATATGCTAAGTATGTTTGTAGCTGATGGCTGTCCTCACTTGCCATTATATGCTAAGTATGTTTGTAGCTGATGGCTGTCCTCACTTGCCATTATATACTAAGTATGTTTGTAGCTGATGGCTGTCCTCACTTGCCATTATATGCTAAGTATGTTTGTAGCTGATGACTGTCCTCACTTGCCATTATATGCTAAGTATGTTTGTAGCTGATGGATGTCCTCACTTGCCATTATATGCTAAGTATGTTTGTAGCTGATGGCTGTCCTCATTTGCCATTATATACTAAGTATGTTTGTAGCTGACATTCCAATCCTACTCTATTGCCGCACTTTTGCCCCGCCCCCTCCCTCACTCCCCACTGGCGTCACAACGACATAAACGTAGACACCAAGTTACAAACCAGTTAGCGTCTGATGGTATGCACATACACATAGCCATTAATAGGCAAGCACGCGCTGAGATTTCTGGTGCATGCCGCTGAGTAGTGAAATATCATCAAGCAGGTTGTTTTCACTCATTTCTCACCATCTACTCACGAGGCTTGGTGGATGTGGGTGTTATGGTCACGAGGGCAGGGGCAGTGGGGTGAGGGGGCAGCACCTCTGACGATATGCCCTCGAGGCAGGTGGGGGCGCCGCCGTGTCCGTTTAACAAGGGGGTGCAAACTACTTTATAATGGGCCCAAGGAAGGCGTGCAGGGATTCTCATGTCGCTAAAACGGGGCAACATCGTGTTCATGAGATGTGGTTGTTGGAGAGAAGTGAGAAGTGGCGCATGGGATCTGGAGAAACATTAAGTTAGGGACGGGAGAGAGTTTGGGTTGCGAGAGATACTCAGGAGTGGGAGATGGACAGAGAGTTAAGGGTGGGGGAGAGAGAAGGGGTGGGAGAGAGAGTTAGGGGTGGTTGAGAGAGTTAGGGTGGTAGAGAGAGTTTGGGATGGGGAGATAGGAGTGGTAGAGAGAGTTAGGAATGGGAGAGAGACCTAGGAGTGATAGAGAGAGTTAGGGGTGGTAGAGAGAGTTAGGGGTGATAGAGAGAGTTAGGGGTGGGGGAGAGAGTTAGGGGTGGTAGAGAGAGTTAGGGGTGGTAGAGAGAGTTAGGGGTGGTAGAGAGTGTTAGGAGTGGGAGAGAGAGTTAGGGGTGGGAGAGAGAGTTAGGAGTGGGAAAGAGAGTTAGTGGTGGGAGAGAGAGTTAGGAGTGGGTGAGAGAGTTAGGGGTGGGAGAGAGAGTTAGGAGTGGGAGAGAGAGTTAAGAGTGGTTGAGAGAATTAGGGGTGGGAGAAAGATTTAGAGGTGTGAGAGAGAGTTAGGAGTGGGAGAAAGAGTTAGGAGTGAGAGAGAGTTAGGGGTGGTAGGAAGAGTTAGGTGAGGTTGAGAGAGTTAGGGGTGGGAGAAAGAGTTAAGGGTGGGAGAGAGAGTTAGGAGTGGTGGAGAGAGTTAGGAGTTGGAGAGAGAGTTAGGGGTGTGTGAGAGAGAGTTAGGGTTGGAAGAGAGTGGTTATTTTTTTGGTTAAAAGCCATTTATATTGTGGAGAGTTCGGACCTCGACCGGTTCGGACCAGGAGGCGCCGACTGATCAAAGGGGCGGCGCGTCAGATTACAGACCTGGGAAAGAAACTCTATGGACCAGGGACTTATAAATAGAGACCTCTGGACAGGACTGGACAGAACGCGGCCGGACAGAGAAGCGGACAGTCAGGGAGAGCTCCGACGGTAGGAGAAGAGGGCAGTCAGAGTTGCGAGATGAGAGAAGGTATAAGCGAAGTGTTAGCCTAATAAAGAACAAGATTATAATGATCAAATGTTATCGCCTGAGTTGCTTCCTTAGTGAAAACCAGACATAGATGAAGGTTAGCAGAGAGCCAGCGAGGTTTCCTTACAGTGTACGGACACAGATGAAGGTTAGCAGAGAGCCAGCAAGGTTTCCTTACAGTGTACGGACACAGATGAAGGTTAGCAGAGAGCCAGCAAGGTTTCCTTACAGTGTACGGACACAGATGAAGGTTAGCAGAGAGCCAGCAAGGTTTCCTTACAGTGTACGGACACAGATGAAGGTTAGCAGAGAGCCAG
>CAXITT010000157.1:1063435-1074104 GCA_964033795.1 Lymnaea stagnalis | reverse complement strand
AATAATGGGACAATATAAGGAAATAATGGGACAATATAAGGAAATAATGGGACAATATAAGGAAATAATGGGACAATATAAGGAAATAATGGGACAATATAAGGAAATAATGGGACAATATAAGGAAATAATGGGACAATATAAGGAAATAATGGGACAATATAAGGAAATAATGGGACAATATAAGGAAATAATGGGACAATATAAGGAAATAATGGGACAATATAACGAAATAATGGGACAATATAACGAAATAATGGGACAATATAAGGAAATAATCTCATATGGCAGATTATCACATATCATATGACAGATTATCAAATCTTATATGGCAGATTATCATACCTCATATGTCAGATTATCACATGTCATACGAAAGATTATCACATCTCATATGACAGATTATCAAATACCATATGACATATTATCAAATACCATATGATAGATTATCAAATCTCATATGGCAGATTATCACATCTCATTTGACAGATTATCTCATCTCATTTGACAGATAAACACATCCCATATGACAGATTATCACATCTCATACGGCGGATATTCACTGGCTTCACTTCAAATCAAACAAATACTAACATGAAATAACCAGACTATAAATAATCGATGTCATCATTCAATCATTTGTAACAAATTAGTCCTCAGAATCGCTCTGGTATCGTGGGTTAAGAATCTCATGCGTCGATACTTGCAATATTCTGAGATCGAATACTGTGTCCGGGCTGTCACAACTCAGAGACTGTGATTGGTGGCGTGAAGCCGAAGTTCAGCCGGTCAGCGTAAACAAGACAAGAAGGATATCTTGGTCTGCACATTAGGATTACTGAAGTAAGTCTTTTGTAGCATGTGCCTACCTATGGCGTTTTGACACAACTGGGAGATAAAAGCCCATCATTGCACGTGGGATGGGTTCTATTCACGGTTTGGTTTGTGTGGCTAAAGGTGCTGTCCATAAAGTAAGTCACTCTCTGGAGAGGGGAGGGGCGGGGGTCTAAGAAAGGTTGTGACAAGGGGAAGGGGAAGGGGGGTAAAGATCTTGTTTGACGTCACAACACATTTTTTTTTCTTTATTTTTTAAATTTTATCTTACATATTGTTGTGTTGCATGTAAAGTGACAGATGCAGTCACTTTTATATTTTTGAATGTTTGGCTAATACGGAGAGATGTCACCATGACGTCATTTGCGTGTTTATTATAGTTGCAGTGAATTAGGCTTCAGGCTAGGTTTAGGGCCACATTTAGTTTAGGTTTAGTGACAGAATTAAGTTGTCGTGTCAACCAAGATGGCGGCCATGTGGTGACATCAGTCCAAGTTTACCGAGAATTTAATTTTCAAGTGTGCTTCAGATTAAGTTTTAGTTAGTTTTATATTTTTGAAACAATATTTAGTGCGAAAGAGTGACGCAATTGTTGGGGTGGGAGTTTTGAGATTTGTGACAGATTGTGACAGGGGTTAAAATTGTTTCAAAAATAGCGTAACTTACTTTATGGAAGGCCCCAAATTGCGAAACAGTTAAAGCACGCAACATTGGCGCCCTGGGCGCTCGCACACACCTCGTTACCCACCCACCTCGTTACCCACCCACATGTTACTCACCCACATGTTACCCACCCACATGTTACCCACCCACATGTTACTCACCCACATGTTACCCACCCACATGTTACTCACCCACAAGTTACCCACCCACAAGTTACCCACCCACATGTTACTCACCCACATGTTACCCACCCACATGTTACCCACCCACATGTTACCCACCCACATGTTACCCACCCACATGTTACCCACCCACCCACATGTTACCCACCCACATTTTACCCACCCACATGTTACCCACCCACGTTACCCACCCACATGATAGCCACCCACATGTTACCCACCCACAGTTATACTTGGGTCTTGGATGGTCTTTCAGTTGTCCATAACTTCGTCACGGAAAATACAACTTGGTTTTAATTTGGTCTTGGGCACTTAATTTGAGAGAATGCAACATCCCAGAGAACATTAAGGGTATGAGTATACAACACACAAGGTATACAACATTAAAGTTGTGACCATACAACACACAAGGTATACAACATTAAAGTTGTGACCATACAACACACAAGGTATACACCATTAAAGTTGTGACCATACAACACACAAGGTATACAACATTAAAGTTGTGACCATACAACACACAAGGTATACAACATTAAAGTTGTGACCATACAACACACAAGGTATACACCATTAAAGTTGTGACCATACAACACACAAGGTATACAACATTAATGTTGTGACCATACAACACACAAGGTATACAACATTAAAGTTGTGACCATACAACACACAAGGTATACAACATTAAAGTTGTGACCATACAACACACAAGGTATACAACATTACCGTCCTTGTAATTTCTGGGTTTACGTGCAAAACGATCGCCACCTGGGATGGCATATTACATGATGTAGGTCAATTCGGATGGCATATTACATTATGTAGGTCAATTCGGATGGCATATTACATTATGTAGGTCAACTCGGATGGCATATTACATTATGTAGGTCAACTCGGATGGCATTATTGCATTATGTAGGTCAACTCGGATGGCATATTACATTATGTAGGTCAACTCGGATGGCATATTACATTATGTAGGTCAACTCGGATGGCATATTGCATTATGTAGGTCAACTCGGATGGCATATTACATTATGTAGGTCAACTCGGAAAATGATGGCAGGGGATGCTTTAGTCACGCGCTAGGGGTGCATGAACCCCAAAAAGTTTAAGAACCTCCTTCCCAAAATCATATTAAAACATGACATTTTATTGGCTCTCACCCCTCTCAATGGTGTAGACTGTGTCATTGTTTCGGGGGGCGCTAGGGGTGTGGAGGAATGTCAATGTTTACCTGACATGGAGGCTAACTCCTCCCACTGCACGGTGACCAGAGCATTCTCTTTATCTGGTCTGAGAAATTTCAGTTTGCCCAAATAACTACATCAGCGCCAGTCACTGTATATATATATATATATATATATATATAACATAGATTTAACGTGTACATTCTTCATAGACTTTGCCCTTGTTATACAAAGTCATTATCTTGCCTTGCCATGCTTTTGTTGATACTGCACTTAGTCTTATGTTAACAGATGACAGGTCTTTTGTTAACAGAAGACATTCATGCTTGTTGTCGGCTTAAGCCGTAAATGACACTTACGCCTTTTAATATGATGCGAGTAAGATTGACGCTACTTTACACACAGGCAAACCGCACCGGAGTCATCACACGGTAAAATGTCTTTAACAAATTTATGACTCCGGCAACCTGTAGAAAAAGTTACTGCGAATTTGAATTTGGAGTGTTTCTGACTTTTCTGCTGAAACTCAACACCACAATCACAAGCACTGTCACAATCTTCCTTAAGCTTTAGCGAAGTTGTCGTGCAGCAACTGCGTTCTGGGAATGTTGACTTGTGGGTCAAGTTCAGGAATTGGATCATCGGGGGATGTTTTGAAGGGTGATTTCAGGAAAATGTCCATTTGTTGCGTGTATATAGGAAAGACAAGTTCAGGAAATTTTTCATTTTCTGGCTTCTTTACATTGAGACAAATTCAGGAAATTTTTCATTTTCGGTCTTTATTTGCACAGAGCCAAGTTCAGAAAGTCTTTCATGTTCATCAACTAATTTGACAACTTTGATTATCAAATACAGAATTTCAACATTTATCAATTGCTCCAACAGCCCCTACCCCCTTTTTTTCCGGGCAAGCACACACACACACTTTTCTTTCACAAGACACATCCGGTAAAAATGATTTCATACCGCTTCAAGGGGACTATTCGCACAACTCGTGTGTAAACTCCAGGACTATTCGCACAACTCGTGTGTAAACTCCAGGACTATTCGCACAACTCGTGTGTAAACTCCAGGACTATTCGCACATCTCGTGTGTAAACTCCAGGACTATTCACACAACTCGTGTGTAAACTCCAGGACTTTTCACACAACTCGTGTGTAAACTCCAGGACTATTCACACAACTCGTGTGTAAACTCCAGGACTATTCACACAACTCGTGTGTAAACTCCAGGACTATTCACACAACTCGTGTGTAAACTCCAGGACTATTCACACAACTCGTGTGTAAACTCCGTGTAAAGATGGATGCTGCAGATAACTGATTCTTGGTGTCACACTCGGCCACTCGAACAAAGAGGTGAATTTGGGTTATTGATATTTATAAATTCCGGATATCCTGGAGGAAATCAAAAATGAAAATCATACGTCTAAAAATAGACAAGCGCGATGTTGGGCCATTTCCGGTTTATTCAAATATGTGGCGTGGATCAATATCAAAGTACCCACTTTAATACACACTGTTACACACACTATTACACGCACCATTACACGCACCATTACATACACTAATTACACGCACACATCTGCTTCATGAATTCAGGACCCACATTTTTAAAATAAAATTTAATAAATATTGTTTCCTTATTTGAAATGAGACATTGGCTCTAGATGTTAAGTTCAAAGAGCCATGTTGACGACAAGCGCATTATGACAAAGTTAAGTTGCAGATGTCGTTGTCACGCAGTAAATGCACGTGCACGTATCAGGGCCGGCGCTAGAGGGGTACGGGGCCTTAGGAAATTAAATTTTTCGGAGACTTTTACTTAAAAGTTCTACTGGCTTTTACTGGTCCTACTTGTGTGGTAATGATGCCTTCAAGTGTTGTAATGATGTCTGCAAGTGTGGTAATGATGTCTGCAAGTGTTGTAATGATGTCTTCAAGTGTTGTAATGATGTCTGCAAGTGTGGTAATGATGTCTGCAAGTGTGGCTATGATGGCTGCACGTGTGATAATGATTTCTGCAAGTGTAGTAATGATGTTTGCGAGTGTGCTGATGATGTCTGCAAGTGTGGTAATTATTTCTGCAAGTGTGGTAATGATGTCTGCAAGTTTAGCAATGATGTCTGCAAGTGTGCAATGATGTCTGCTAGTGGGATAATGATGTCTGCAAGTGTGGTTATGATGTATTAAAGTGTGGTAATGATGTGTGCAAGTGCGGTAATGATTTCTGCAAATGTGCTAATGATTTCTACACGTGTGGTAATGATGTATTCAAGAGTGGTAATGATATATTCAAGTGATGTAATGATGTCTGCAAGTGTGGTGTTGATGTGTGCAAATGTGGTAATGATGTGTGCAAGTGTGGTAATGATTTCTGCAAGTGTGTTAATGATGTCTGCAGGTGTTTGTAATGATGTATGCAACTGTGGAAATGATGTCTGCAAGTGTGGTAATGATTTCTGCAAGTGTGTTGATGATGTCTGCAAGTGTGTTGATGATGTCTGCAAGTGTGTTGATGATGTCTGCAAGTGTGGCAATGATGTCTGCAAGTGTTGCAATGATGTGTGCAAGTGTGGCAATAATGACTGCAAGTGTGGTAATGATGTCTGCAAGTGAGGTAATGATGCCTGCAAGTGTTGAAATGGTGTCTAAATCTGGTTATGATTACAGATTGAAATCTGGTTAAGATGGCTGATGTAAAGGTCTGTAAGGTCTGTAAGGTCTCCAAGGTCTGTAAAGACTGCAAAATCGAAAGCAGAAATTCAAAATCCTCAGCTTATAAATTCTTAAACAGCTTCACTATTCAATGTAGGCTCTTCACTATTCACTGTAAGTTCTTCACTATTCACTGTAGATTCTTCAGTATTTACTTTAGGTTCTTTAGTATTCATTTTAGGTTCTCACATTTCACTGTAGGTTCTTCACTATTCATTGTAGGGTCTTCATTATTCATTGTAGGTTCTTTAGTATTCACTTTAGGTTCTCACTATGCACTGTAGGTTCTTCACTATTCATTGCAGGTTCTTCACTATTCACTGTAGGTTCTTCCCTATTCACTGTAAGTTTTTCACTATTTACTGTAGGTTCTTAACTATTCACTGTAGGTTATTCACTATTCACTGTAGGTTCTTCACTATTCACTGTATGTTCTTCAGTATTATTGTAGGTTCTTCACTATTCACAGTAGATTCTTTAGTATTAACTGTAGGTTCTTCAGTATTCACTGTAGGTTCTTCAGTATTCACTGTAGGTTCTTCAGTATTAACTCTAGGTTCTTTACTATTCACTGTAGGTTCTTCAAGATTAACTGTAGGTTCTTCACTATTCACGGTATGTTCTTCACTACTCACTGTAGGTTCTTCAGTATTCACTGTAGGTTCTTCAGTATACACTTTAGGCTCTTCACTATTCACTGTCGGTTCTTTTCTATTCACTCTAGGTTCTTCACTATTCACTGTAGGCTCATTACTATTCACTGTAGGCTCTTCACTATTCACTGTATGTTTTTTCACTATTCAATGTAGGTTCTTTAGTATTCAGTGTATGTTCTTCACTATTCACTCTAGGTTTTTCAGTATTCCACGAAAGTTCTTCAGTATTTACTTTAGATTCTTCAGTATTCACTTTAGGTTCTTCAGAATTTACTCTAGCTTTTTCACTATTCACTGTAGGTTCTTCACTATTCATTGTAGGTTATTCACTATTCAATATATGTTGTTCACTATTCATAGTAGGTTCTTCATTATTCATTGCAGTTTATTCAGTATTCACTGTATGTTCTTCACTTTTCACGGTAGGTTTTTTAGTATTTACTTTAGATTCTTAAGTATTCACTGCAGGTTTCTTCAGTATTCACTGTAGGTTCTTCACTATTCACTGTAGGTTCTTCACTATTCACTGTAGGGTCTTCACTATTCACTGTGGATTCTTCACTATTCATTGCAAGTTCTTCACTATTCACTGTAGGTTCTTCACTATTCACTGTAGTTTCTTCACTATTCATTGTAGGTTTTTCACTATTCACTGTAGGTTTTTCACTATTGACTCTAGGTTTTTCACTATTCAACGAAAGTTCTTCAGTATTTGCTTTAGATTCTTCAGTATTTACTTTAAGTTCTTCACTATTCACCGTAGGTTCTTCACTATTCACTGTAGGTTCTTCCCTATTTACTGTAGGTTCTTCCCTATTCACTGTAGGTTCTTTACTATTTACTGTCGGTTCTTCACTTCTCACAGCATGTTCGTCACTACTCACTGCAGGTTCTTCACTATTCACTGTAGGTTCTTCCCTATTCACTGTAGGTTCTTCCCTATTCACTGTAGGTTCTTTAGTATTTCCTGTCGGTTCTTCACTACTCACAGCATGTTCGTCACTACTCACTGCAGGTTCTTCACTTTTCACTGACGATTCTTCACGCAATGGACAGTGTTAACTGGAAATTATGAACTATGAGTAGGCCTTGTCGGGCTGTGTTGATAACATATAACCTAGGGGGTGTGTACAAGGACTCCCAAATGGCGGGGCATTAGGCTGTCGCCCATTTCGCCACCCCTAGCACCCCCTGCTCTAATAAACTAACATTACTCAAAAACTTACATTAAATAAATTTGACAAGAGTCCCTGGACAACCACCCCCTCCCCCCCCCAAACAAGCAAAGACACATGAAATAGACTTTGAGCGATCGCTTATCGGATATAGTGGTTTGTTTGTCTGGAGTCTTGGAATGTTGGTGTCAGGTGAAAGGTCAAGTCTAGTTTCTTGGATTAAATAAATGACAAACGGGTCTGTATGCCCTCACCCCGCACATTCACCCGATATCTTTGAAAATATTGTCCTCCTTAAACGTGTCCGACACTTGGAAGGTTGAAGTCTGCACATAGAAAGCAGGAACAATGGCTACTTGGAACTAAAAGTGTTATTATCTGATTAATGCTGAGTGAGACACATTCATACAAACTAAAGCAAGTCATTACAATCTGAGAGAACGTACCAAACAATGACTTTTAGATCAAGAGTTTCATGTTCTAATTGTTTCGGTTTTAGTGCAATGGAACATACCCCTCCTCCCCCCCCCCCTTTATTCCCTTTTTAGTGTTCAAAGTCATTTGAAGACAAAGGCTGAGGACAAAATGATGGCACTAACAAATTTTAGCGAATAAATATATTGTTAAGGTAAGAGTGAAGACGCCATTTTTCCTTCAGCAGCTGTTAAGACTCAGTGGCTAAGACACAGTGGCTAAGACAAAGTGGCTAAGACACAAGGGCTAAGACACAGTGGCTAAGACAAAATGGCTAAGACACAGTGGCTAAGACACAAGGGCTAATACACAGTGGCTAAGACAAAACGGCTAAGACACAAGGGCTAAGGCAAAGTGGCTAAGACACAGTGGCTAAGACACAGTGGCTAAGACACAGTGGCTAAGACACATTGGCTAAGACAAAGTGACTAAGACACAAGGGCTAAGACACAGGGGCTAAGATATAGTGGCAAGACACAGTGGCTAAGACACAGTTTTTATCCAACTAGTTTTAAAGTTTCTATTCTGCATGGTCCTTGAAACCCCATGGCGTTATTGTATACTTTGCACACAATTGTATGACTTTGCACACGACTGTATGACTTTACACACAACTGTATGACTTTGCACACAACTGTATGACTTTGCACACAACTGCATGACTTTGCACAAAACTGCATGACTTTGCACACAACTGTATGACTTTGCACACAACTTCATGACTTTGCACACAACTGCATGACTTTGCACACAACTGCCTGACTTTGAACACAACTGAATGACTTAGCACACAACTTCATGACTTTGCACACAACTGCATGACTTTGCACACAACTGCATGACTTTGCACACAACTGTATGACTTTGCAAACAACTGTATGACTTTGCACGCAACTGTATGGCTTTGCACACAACTGCATGACTTTGCACACAAATGCATGACTTTGCACACAACTTCATGACTTTGCGCACAACTGCATGACTTTGCACACAACTGCGTGACTTTGCACACAACGCAATGACTTTGCACACAACGCAATGACTTTGCACACGAAAGAGCAAACCTTAGAGGGAACTTTGCATGTGACCCTAGCTGACAAACAGTATGGTCGGAGATGGACACAGATGTCAAATGTGAGAAATGGGCGTCACTCACATAACGTTAGGAGAGAGTGGCCCTTTACAGGTCAAGGAGAGACCATTGACCTTCAAGTTTGAGTTACAGACCTTAACAGGAAGTTAGGACTGAGTGGTACATTGTTTGTCAGACAATAAGTAATTATGACAGACGAATGGTAATGATGAGAGACAAAATGTAATGATGAGAGACAAAATGTAATGATGAGAGACAAAATGTAATGATGAGAGACAAAATGTAATGATGAGAGACAAAATGTAATGAGAGACAAAATGTAATGAGAGACAAAATGTAATGATGAGAGACAAAATGTAATGATGAGAGACAAAATGTAATGATGAGAGACAAAATGTAATGATGAGAGACAAAATGTAATGATGAGAGACAAAATGTAAAGATGAGAGACAAAATGTAAAGATGAGAGACAAAATGTAATGATGAGAGACAAAATGTAATGATGAGAGGCAAAATGTAATGATGAGAGACAAAATGTAATGATGAGAGACAAAATGTAATGACGAGAGACAAAATGTAATGACGAGAGGCAAAATGTAATGACGAGAGACAAAATGTAATGATGAGAGACAAAATGTAATGATGAGAGACAAAATGTAATGATGAGAGACAAAATGTAATGATGAGAGACACAATGTAATGATGAGAGACACAATGTAATGATGAGAGGCAAAATGTAATGATGAGAGACACAATGTAATGATGAGAGACAAAATGTAATGATGAGAGACAAAATGTAATGATGAGAGACAAAATGTAATGATGAGAGACAAAATGTAATGATGAGAGACAAAATGTAATGATGAGAGACAAAATGTAATGATGAGAGACAAAATGTAATGATGAGAGACAAAATGTAATGATGAGAGACAAAATGTAATGATGAGAGACAAAATGTAATGATGAGAGACAAAATGTAATGACGAGAGACAAAATGTAATGATGAGAGGCAAAATGTAATGATGAGAGGCAAAATGTAATGATGAGAGACAAAATGTAATGATGAGTGACAAAATGTAATGATGAGTGACAAAACTTAATGATGAGAGACAAAATGTAATGACGAGAGACAAAATGTAATGATGAGAGACAAAATGTAATGATGAGAGACAAAATGTAATGACGAGAGACAAAATGTAATGATGAGAGACAAAATGTAATGATGAGTGACAAAATGTAATGATGAGAGACAAAATGTAATGACGAGAGACAAAATGTAATGATGAGAGGCAAAATGTAATGATGAGAGACAAAATGTAATGACGAGAGGCAAAATGTAATGTTGGGAGACAAAATGTAATGATGAGTGACAAAATGTAATGATGAGAGACAAAATGTAATGATGAGAGACAAAATGTAATGATGAGAGACAAAATGTAATGATGAGAGACAAAATGTAATGATGAGAGGCAAAATGTAATGATGAGAGACAAAATGTAACGATGAGAGACAAAATAATAATAATAATAATAAGTGGTCTTATATAGCGCGGTACCCCGGCCTAGGGCTGGGCTCACCGCGCTGTACATATATAGCAAAGAGGCATAATCATAATATTAAAATAAAATACATAAATGAAATAAAAACAACATATAAGCAAAACAACACCATAGGTCTATTC
>CAXITT010000157.1:1061483-1062878 GCA_964033795.1 Lymnaea stagnalis | reverse complement strand
GGAGGCAGAAGTAATGTCACGGAGGCAGAAGTAATGTCACGGAGGCAGAAGTAATGTCACGGAGGCAGAAGTAATGTCGCGGAGGCAGAAGTAATGTCACGGAGGCAGAAGTAATGTCACGGAGGCAGAAGTAATGTCACGGAGGCAGAAGTAATGTCGCGGAGGCAGAAGTAATGTCACGGAGGCAGAAGTAATGTCACGGAGGCAGAAGTAATGTCACGGAGTAATGAGGAGATAAAGATAATGCTAGTTAGAGAGCAATTTATAGAACGTGAAGTGAGTAAAATAAGAGTAACATCATTTGAAATAATATAACACGACATGTCACACGTCACATGTCACGTGTCGGTACAAAGCAAGGGAACTAACTTTAAATTCACATGCTCCCAGGATTTATAACTAATTATTTCATGTTGACTTGTTGCTGCTGTTACGATTATAATGTTACAAGTGTATTAATGGTGCATCATGGTCGCACCCACAAGGGAGATCAGAAAGGGTTGATTTGTTTCCTTGTCCGGTTATTTTCAAACTTCTTGACGAATCAACGATTTTAATCGCTCGTCACAGAGGTAGCATGAAAGAAATCTTTTATAGCGCTCTCGGTTACAAAGGTAGCATGAAAGACATCTTTTATAACTCGCTCTGTTACAGAGGTAGCATGAAAGAAATCTGTTATAGCTTGCTCTGTTACAGAGGTAGCATGAAAGAAATATGTTATAGCTTGCTCTGTTACAGAGGTAGCATGAAAGAAATCTTTTATAGCTTGCTCTGTTGCATAGGTAGCATGAAAGAAATCTTTTATAGCTTACTCTTGTTACATAGTTAGCATGAAAGAAATCTGTTACAGCTTATTCTGTTACATAGGTAGCATGAAAGAAATCTTTTATAGCTTGCTCGGTTACAGAGGTAGCATGAAAGAAATCTTTTAAAGCTTGCTATGTTACAGAAGTAGCATGAAAGAAATCTGTTATAGCTTGCTCTGTTACAGAGGTAGCATGAAATAAATATGTTATAGCTTACTCTGTTACATAGGTAGCATGAAAGAAATCTGTTATAGCTTGCTCGGTTACAGAGGTAGCATGAAAGAAATCTTTTAAGGCTTGCTATGTTACAGAAGTAGCATGAAAGAAATCTGCTATAGCTTGCTCTTTTACAGAGGTAGCATGAAAGAAATCTTTTATAGCTTGCTTTGTTACAGAAGAAGCATGAAAGAAATCTGCTACAGCTTGCTCTGTTACAGAGGTAGCATGAAAGAAATCTGTTATAGCTTGCTCGGTTACAGATGTAGCATGAAAGAAATCTTTTATAGCTTGCTCTGTTACAGAAGTAGCATTAAAGAAATCTGTTATAGCTTGCTCTGTTACAGAGGTAGCATGAAAGAAATCTGCTTGC
>CAXITT010000157.1:1026483-1056483 GCA_964033795.1 Lymnaea stagnalis | reverse complement strand
TAAGTCTCTCTCTCTCTTTCCCCTCTCTCTCGCCTGAAATTTATCTTAAAAATCTCTCTTTCTCACCCTCTCTCTCTCCTGAAATCTTTCTTTTGTTGTCTCCCTGTCAGAGATAGTAAAATTCTCTCTCTCTCTCTCTCTCTTGGTGTCTCCCTGTCAGGGACAGTAAAATTCTCTCTCTGTCTCTCTGTCTCTCTCTCCTGAAATCTCTCTCTCTCTCTCCTGAAATCTCTCTCTCTCCTGAAATCTATCTCTCTCTCCTGAAATCTCTCTCTCTCTCTCCTGAAATCTCTCTCTCTCTCCTGAAATCTCTCTCTCTCCTGAAATATCTCTCTCTCTCTCCTGAAATCTCTCTCTCTTGGTGGCTCAATGTCAGCCGCAGTAAAACTCAGCCGCCATTAATTCTGAACGTGTCACCCATCAACGTCATAGACTATCATCTCATGACATGTCACACTACGTCTGGTGACGTCATGAAACACCAAAAAACAAGAAAGGTGGGCCCAAACATCTGCACCGACGATAAGGGAATAGGTGTAACAGCGGTTCTCAAACCCAAGCCAATGTTAACACTGTCATATCAAACAGAAGCCGTGATAACTTGCCAGTCCGCAGGACTTTGCTAGATGGTAAATGTTGTTGTGTGTTCAATGTTGTTGTATTTTAAGTGTTGGTGCATGTTCAGTGTTGTTGCATGTTCCATGCTATAACATGCTGTTGGAGGTTTAATGTTGTTGCATATTCAATATTTTTGTATGTTTAAGGATGTTGTACGTTCACTGTTGTCTTTGTTGTTTACCCGTCAGTGCATAGTCTCAAAGATGTAAGTTTTTGTGTCAACTTGGCAGATTGGGACAATGTTGGTATAATAATGAATCATGATCAAACTGTTACATTCAGTCCTGTTGGTTGAGATAACGTTGAACTTTTGTGTTTCTTCAGACTGACTTGTGTTTTTCTGACTGACTTGTGTTTTTCAGACTGACTTGTGTTTTTCTGACTGACTTGTGTTTTACTGAATGACTTGTGTTTCTTCTGATTGAATGGTGTTTCTTCTGGTTGACTTTTGTGTTTCTTCTAATTGACTTTTGTGTTTCTTCTGATTAACTTTTGTGTTTCTTCTGATTGACTTTAGTGTTTCTTCTGATTGACTTGTGTTTCTTCTAATTGACTTTTGTGTTTCTTCTGATTGACTATTGTGTTTCTTCTAATTGACTTTTGTGTTTCTTTGATTGACTTTTGTTTCTTCTGATTGACTTTAGTTTCTTCTGATTGACTTTAGTGTTTCTTCTATTGACTTTTATGTTTTTTTCTGATTGACTTGTGTCTCTTCTGATTTCCTCGTGTTTCTTCTAATTGACTTGTGTTTCTCCTGATTGACTTCCGTTTCTTCTAATTGACTTTTGTTTTTCTTCTAATTGACTTTTGTGTTTCTTCTAATTGACTTATGTTTCTTCTTATTGACATATGTGTTTCTTATAATTGACTTTTGTGTTTCTTCTGATTGATTTGTGTTTCTTCTAATTGATTTTTGTGTTTCTTCTAATTGACTTTTGTATTTCTTCTCATTGACTTGTGTTCCTTCTTATTGAATTGTGTTTCTTCTGATTGACTTTTGTTTCTTCTGATTGACTTTTGTGTTTTTTTCTGAATGACTTTTATTTCTTCTGATCGACTATTGTGTTTCTTTTGATTAAATTTTGTGTTTCTTATGATTGATTTGTGTTTCTTCTCATTGACTTTTCTATTTCTTCTGATTAACTTGTGTCTCTTCTGACTGTCTCGTGTTTATTCTAATTGACTCGTGTTTCTCCTGATTGACTTCCGTTTCTTCTAAATGACTTTTGTGTTTCTTCTGATTGACTTTAGTGTTTCTTCTGATTGACTTTAGTGTTTCTTCTGATTGACTTTAGTGTTTCTTCTAATTGACTTTTGTGTTTCTTCTAATTGACTTGTGTTTCTTCTGGTTGACTTGTGCTTCTTCTAAATGATTTTTGTGTTTCTTCTAAATAACTTTTGTATTTCTTCTACTTCACTTTCGTTTTTCTTCTGATTGACTTGTGTTTCTTCTGATTGACTTTTGTGTTTCTTTTGATTGACTTGTGTTTACTCTGAATGACTTGTTTCGTCTGATTGACTTTTGTGTTTCCTCTGATTGACTTTTGTGTTTCTTCTGATTGACTTTAGTGTTTGTTCTGATTGACTTTAGTGTTTGTTCTGATTGACTTTTGTGTTTCTTCTGATTGACATTAGTGTTTTTTCTGATTGTCTTTAGTGTTTCTTCTGATTGACTTTAGTGTTTGTTCAGATTGACTTTAGTGTTTGTTCTGATTGACTTTTGTGTTTCGTCTGATTGACTTTTGTGTTTCTTCTGATTGACTTTAGTGTTTCTTCTGATTGACTTTAGTGTTTGTTCAGATTGACTTTTGTGTTTCTTCTGATTGACTTTAGTGTTTCTTCTAATTGACTTTTGTGTTTCTTCTAATTGACTTTTGTGTTTCTTCTGATTAAATTGTTTCTTCTAATTGATTATTGTGTTTCATTTACTTGATTTTTGTGTTTCTTCTATTAAATTTTCTATTTCTTCTGATTGACTTGTGTCTCTTCTGATTGTCTCGTGCGTCTTCTAATTGACTTTTGTTTTTCTTCTAATTGACTTGTGTGTTTCTTCTAATTGATTTGTGTTTCTTCTCATTGACTTTTCTATTTCTTCTGATTAACTTGTGTCTCTTCTGACTGTCTCGTGTTTATTCTAATTGACTCGTGTTTCTCCTGATTGACTTCCGTTTCTTCTAATTGACTTTTGTGTTTCTTCTAATTGACTTTTGTGTTTCTTCAGATTGACTTTTGTGTTTCTTCTGATAGACTTGTTTCGTCTGATTGATTTCTGTGTTTCTTCTGATTGAGTTTTGTGTTTCTTCAGATTGACTTTTGTGTTTCTTCAGATTGACTTTAGTGTTTCTTCTGATTGACTTTAGTGTTTCTTCTGATTGACTTTTGAGTTTCTTCTGATTGACTTTTGTGTTTCTTTTGATTGACTTGTGTTTCTTCTGATTGACTTGTGTTTCTTCAAATTGACTTTTGTGTTTCATCTGATAGACTTGTGTTTCTTCTAATTGACTTTTGTGTTTCTTCTAATTGACTTTTGTGTTTCTTCAGATTGACTTTTGTGTTTCTTCTGATAGACTTGTTTCGTCTGATTGATTTCTGTGTTTCTTCTGATTGAGTTTTGTGTTTCTTCAGATTGACTTTTGTGTTTCTTCAGATTGACTTTAGTGTTTCTTCTGATTGACTTTAGTGTTTCTTCTGATTGACTTTTGAGTTTCTTCTGATTGACTTTTGTGTTTCTTTTGATTGACTTGTGTTTCTTCTGATTGACTTGTGTTTCTTCAAATTGACTTTTGTGTTTCATCTGATAGACTTGTGTTTCTTCTAATTGACTATTGTGTTTCTTGTAATTGACTTTTTTTTTTCTTCTGATTGACTTGTGTTACTTCTAATTGACTTTTGTGTTTCTTCTGATAGACTTGTATGTTGTATGTTTTTAAATTTTGGTTTTTGTTTGTGGTCTTTTTAAAATATCTAACGATAGACCTCTATTATTAGATCTTCTAAAGAAAGCTTTCATCAAGAATTTAAATGACACCTAACCTTTCAAATGAAGAAATCTTGGCTTTATGAGAACAGAAGTTCACAATTTATTGCCGTTTATTATAGTTGAATATATTAATGAAATAAAACTTATTAATTGAAGGAATTCAACACATTTATTGCTGGAATTCAACACATTTATTGCAGTAAATAACACATTTATTACAGGAATTAAACACATTTATTGCAGGAATTAAAAAAAAAATTATTTGCAGGAAATAAACCCATTTATTTGAATAACCTCAAATTTAAACGCAGTCTTAGATTTTTCTGAAAACCTAGTGAAGTATCCCATTTATTTGTTCTTTCTAACACTTGGATTGTCTATAACGATACCGTTAAGATTGTTGATACGTGATTGTCGATATATGATTGTCTATTAATGTTTTTCAATACATCTAGGCCTAAAACAACAAAAAACAACCAACCCAAGTCCCCGACTGCCGTGCGCATGTCCACTGTCCAGGAAGATGAAGGTAGTCGCATACCTGGCTAGGCAGACGGCAACATTCCATATCTTGGGACCTCTCCGCACTCGGTGACACGCACAAGCAGACGGCCATTTTACGTCTGCTCCGCCGTGTCTGTTTATGCATGATTAGACTTTATGATGGAGCAGGACGTTTCATGTCGGAAAAAAAACTGTCCCTAATTGTTGGTCTAAAAATGACGTCAACTTTAATATCAACGTGTACATAGCTGCGTGTCACTTTGAGGTGGGGGTGGGAGGTTGGGCGGGGGGGGGGATTCTTGAGAGATGACGCAGGTAATGTTGTAAATGAAAACTTGTCCTGCAACACATTTAACGGATGAATTCAGCGAACACTAATGACATGGGAGTTAAGAAGTGGAAAGGGGGGAGATAGAAAGGTTGTAAGAGTCAGAAAGAAGAAAATAAAAAAAGAATGAAGATAGGATAATATGCAAATAACATTTCCAGTCACGTGACGGAGCTGGCTGTAGACTTTGAGAAAACGAATTTAAAAACAACTTAATGGAAACAAACAAACAGCCAACAAACAAACAACAAACAAACAACAAGCAACAGGAAACAACGAAAACACGAAATAAATTGTGAACCGCATGTTATCAGCTTCATGGCATCGTTGTTTTGAAGGTATTGTTTAAAGGTATCGCTGTTTAAAATGTATCGTTGTTTTTTAAAATATCGTTTCTGTGGTATAATTGTTTTAAAAGGTATCGTTTTTAAAGGTAATGTTTGTTTTTATAGGTATCGTTTTTAAGGGTATCGTTTTTAAGGGTATCGTTGTTTTTAAAGGTATCGTTGTTTTGAAAGGTATCGTTGTTTTGAAAGGTATCGATTTTGTGTCGCCAAGTTCAAGGTCATTAAGATCAATACATTAAGAAACATCAAGTGTTGAAAAGGTGTCCATTTACTATTCATCGAGACAGCGTAAGCGAGACATCCGACACTCTAAAAACAAAGAAAAATTAGTTCATATTCACTTTAAGCCAGCGTCATGCCATCTCTCCTACCCCTGATGCCACCTGGGGACTTTCTAAGATAAAGAAAACCTGAGTCATGCCAGTTCACAGCTGTGTCCACCCAACCCTCCACCCCGCTCACCCGCTCCCCCCCCCCCCCATCTTGAAAATCAATAGTTTATGAAAAGAAACTTACAACTTAAATGAAATAGTGTTCACACCTGTGTCCACCCAACCCCCCCCCCCGCTCACCCTCTCCCCCCCCCCCCATCTTGAAAATCAATAGTTTATGAAAAGAAACTTACAACTTAAATGAAATAGCGAGGTATGTGGAAGTTTGAATTAGAGAACAGGACAAAAGGATTATGACGTTTCTTCATAGAGCCTTCTTAGCACACAGGACAAATGAAGATACATGTGAAGAGCACGGTACACAACTCAAGAAATATCCATTGTTGTCGCCGGAAGTGGGGACACAGGAAGCGAGAGAATATAAATATTGATACTGTGAAAAATGAGGTCAACAATAATAATGGACCAGAATATCCAGGGGTACATAAACACAAAGCAATAAGAAAATGGATGAAATACAGGGAAACAGAGAAACATCAGTAGGAAATTATTTGATTGATACCATATGGAGATATGGTATCAAATAGCTGGATAAATGAATTTTCCATTTTAACCCTCTCTGGCGTGTTACTGGATGAAATCTGTGTTTATGTATTCCTGGATATTCTTGTCCATTATTATTATTGTGGATTATCATTGTGGATTTTGTGTAAAGGGTTGGGAAATTATTTCCCCGTTGCTCTGTATACGCCAATGCTCCATGCAATAGACTGTAAGCTAGACATTTGAACACGCCCCTTGAAATTGTGCCTCGCCATATTTGGATTGGTCATTGGATACATGTTTCCTATACAGTACACACATGTTATATCATTTCTTACATTCATTTCAAATTTTGCTTTGAGTAAAAACATTAGCATTTGAATTTCTTTTTAAAGACCCACAGAAACACAGCAGTAGCGAGTCACAGAGATTTGGTTGAAGATGGTTGACCGTCTCAGAATGGTATCTAGAGTGGTTTCTCGAATGGTTTCTAGAGTGGCTTCTCGAATGGTTTCTAGAAGGGCTTCTCGAATGGTTTCTAGAGTGGCTTCTCGAATGGTTTCTAGAGTGGCTTCTCGAATCGTTTTACTATTGCCATACATCTCAGTTCTTCAGTTGAAATCCAGAAAATCCTTTTGATCTTTCAATTCGTTATGGAACAGTGCTAGCTTTCATCTAACAATGCTTGTAGACTTGCAGCGCTTAGACGCTTGTATAGATCTCTCAAGACATCACAGGCTCACTGTATTCGACGTCGTTACCACGTTACAAGGCAGTCAATCAACTGAATGCTCAGAAAAAGTGATAGCTATGAAACGGTTTTTAAACTACTGGGAAAAATTGAGATCATTATTATGGATCTATTATAATGATGACTTTATTAACGCCATTAATGCAGACACCACGGATGGTCTGTTTGTGACAAGACCGTTGTAGGTGACAGCCTGGTGGTCTGTTTGTGACAAGACCATTGTAGGTGACAGCCTGATGGTCTGTTTGTGACGAGACCGTTGTAGGTGACAGCCTGATGGTCTGTTTGTGACAAGACCATTGTAGGTGACAGCCTGATGGTCTGTTTGTGACAAGAACATTGTAGGTGACAGCCTGATGGTCTGTTTCGGACAAGACCATTGTAGGTGACAGCCTGATGGTCTGTTTTGGACAAGACCATTGTAGGTGACAGCCTGATGGTCTGTTTCGGACAAGACCATTGTAGGTGACAGCCTGATGGTCTGTTTCGGACAAGACCGTTGTAGGTGACAGCCTGATGGTCTATTTGTGACAAGACCATTGTAGGTGACAGCCTGATGGTCTGTTTGTGACAAGAACATTGTAGGTGACAGCCTGATGGTCTGTTTCGGACAAGACCATTGTAGGTGACAGCCTGATGGTCTGTTTGTGACAAGACCGTTGTAGGTGACAGCCTGATGGTTTGTTTGTGATAAGACCGTTGTAGGTGACAGCCTGATGGTCTGTTTGTGACAAGACCGTTTTAGGTGACAGCCTGATAGTCTGATTGTGACAAGACCATTGTAGGTGACAGCCTGACGTGCCCCACACAATAATTTAAAAATTATCCACAACTTTCGAGAGACAAGAGTCTGGAATCAATATCACTGGGTCATTTAGTTTGATCAAATATTTAAATTGTGCCTGGTCTTTAAAAAAAAAAAAAAAAAGAAAAAAAAGTCCTTTTGATGGTCACGTGATCTAATCACGTGTCGAAACTTTGACACATGACGGTAGTTGAGTAAACTAATTAAATACTATTTATGTTGCCATGGTTACTCCCACACAATAATTTAAAAATTTTCCACAACTTTCGAGAGACAAGAGTCTGGAATCAATATCACTGGGTCATTTATTTTGATCAAATATTTAAATTTTGCCTGGTCTTTAAAAAAAAAAAAAAAAGAAAAAAAAGTCCTTTTGATGGTCACGTGATCTAATCACGTGTCGAAACTTTGACACATGACGGTAGTTGAGTAAACTAATTAAATACTATTTATGTTGCCATGGTTACAAATAATGCAATAATGGACGGCTCAGGGTTTTAACCCTTGTGGTGCTGCATGCATAAATTGTAACATTTTTGTTTTTCAATTGCCAAATAGACCTAAAATTATTTGCGCAATGTAATTTAGCATGAGTTCTTATGGGCCATAATTACCCTACAAAGTCTTATTACCGTTATGTCTTCACTAGTGTATGTAGTTGTATGTTATTACTGCAGGGATCGGGTCCCGTAGGAACGCATGGGAACGGTGTTACGGTACTTTTTTGTGATACGTACACTTTTAAAATGTGTACAAAAAAGTTATCCTATTGTCTTTATTTGTCTATTTATATTATTGCGTATTATTTCTATACAAACTACAACTTTTCGGATAATCGACGTTTTCTATAATCGTAATTCGGAAAAATCGACGCTACACATTTTTTTTTTACAAAGCTTATCTTAATAATGTGAAGATAATAATAACGTACAAAAAATGTAATTGCATTGAGAATTTCATGAAAAATAGATTAAAATAGAATAATATTTCTGCCACCTAATAGGGTTGTAAAAGTATGCCGTCTGACAAGGGTTAAGAGAAATGTACTTTCAAAATAAAAACCAGACTCATCAATCAGAATTAAACGCCAACAATCTGGAGATGGTGTTGTTGTAGAGCACTGCTACTGTTGATAGATGGTTTTTTGTAGAGCACTGCTACTGTTGATAGATGGCGTTGTTTTAGAGCACTGCTACTGTTGATAGAAGATGTTGTGTTAGAGCAAAGCTACTGTTGATAGTTGTGCTGTTGTAGATCACTGCCACTGTTGATAGATGGTGTTGTTGTAGAGCACTGCTATTGTTGATAGATGGTGTTGTTATAGAGTACTGCTACTGTTGATAGATGGTTTTGTTGTAGAGCACTGCTACTGTTGATAGATGGTGTTGTTGTAGAGCAATGCTACTGTTGATAGATGGTGTTGTTGTAGAGCACTGCTACTGTTGATAGATGGTGTTGTTGTAGAGCACTGCTAGTGTTGATAGATGGTGTTTTTAGAGCATTGCTACTGTCGATAGATGAATCAATTCAAGCACAGTGTTACTGTTGATAGATGCGTCGATTCAAGCCCAGTGCAACTGTTGATAGATGCATGAATTGAAGTCCACTGCTACTGTTGATAAACACGGTGATTGAAGCGCTACTGTTTGATAGACACATTGATTCAAGAGCAGTTCTACTGTTGATAGATTAGATGATACATGGACATTGCTAATGTTAATACACTGGTTGATTTTTAGTGCTGGTCTATTGTTGATAGACTAGACATCTTGATTCTAGAACAGTGATACTGTATAGAGTATAGGCTGTTGATTTTATAGAAGTGCTACTGTTTGATAGACAGCTACGAGGTTGTAAAGGTGTACAAATTGTGTCTAAGGTGAACCGGATGATTAGGCTGTTATGATGTCACACAAATAATTTAAATCGTATTACTTAGGATATCCGTAAATGGACACGTGTAGGGGCGAAGTAAGAAAATGGTGGCCAGCAACGGGGTATCAAATGGAAGACACAACTGGGGTATCAAATGGACATAATTGGTGTATAACACGGAGGACATACATGGAAGACACAAATGGGGTATCAAATGGACATAAATTGGTGTATAACACGGAGAACATAAATGGAAGACACACATGGGGTATCAAATGGACATAAATTGGTGTATAACACGGAGGACATACATGGAAGACACAAATGGGGTATAAAAGGAAAGACATAAAAGGTGTCCAGCCGTATCTGCTTAACATCCACATATTGTTTCACAAACATTTGAGTGTTTGTGATGTTTGTGATGTTTGTGAGACGGCGAAGCACATAAATGTCACGATCGCCTTAGTGCCCCATTTCACAAGACTGCGTCTACGCCGCTGGAAACACTCCACCATCCACTTCCCCTCCACTTCCTCCACCACTTCTCCCCTCCCCCGCCACTTCACGCGTGTGTCAATGACCGAAACGGATCGCCATACTCTCCCTACGTCTTCAGGACGTAAACAATTGCGCCACGACACCACTACGAAACACAGAGGACACACTCCATCATTATGAACGCACGACTGCACGGGCGCCTTTTCTTCTCACTGCCAACCTTATGGCTCGCGCATTCGGTCGCCTCGCATGACGGCGCACGGTTCACGTATCGATCTGCAGATGCCCTATATAAGGACGATTGAGTGCATTCATAACCCATTCCCGGCGTGTGAGTTTTTCAGCGATTATTTTTTGCCCGAAGCACGTGAGTACTCGATGCGATTACTTCTCTAAGGTGTGGAGGTTTTGGTCAAACGAGCTGAGAGAATTAATTCAAGTAGCTCGGCGTTGTTGCCTTAGTCCCAGGGATTGGTGTAGGGATATTATTTCAAGAGTTAATTGGTCATTTGATGACTGGCGTGTTTGATGGGGTAATCTTGTATAAGTCTTGGCTAGATGACTGGCGTGTGTGATGGGGTAATCTTGTATAAGTCTTGGCTAGATGACTGGCGTGTGTGATGGGGTAATCTTGCATAAGTCTTGGCTAGATGACTGGCGTGTGTGATGGGATAATCTTGCATAAGTCTTGGCTAGATGACTGGCGTGTGTGATGGGATAATCTTGCATAAGTCTTGGCTAGATGACTGGCGTGTGTGATGGGATAATCTTGCATAAGTCTTGGCTAGATGACTGGCGTGTGTGATGGGATAATCTTGCATAAGTCTTGGCTAGATGACTGGCGTGTGTGATGGGGTAATCTTGCATAAGTCTTGGCTAGATGACTGGCGTGTGTGATGGGTAATCTTGTATAAGTTATGGCTAGATGACTGGCGCGTGTGATGGGGTAATCTTGCATAAGTCTTTGCTAGATGACCGGCGTGTGTGATGGGGTAATCTTGCATAAGTCTTTGCTAGATGACTGGCGCGTGTGATGGGGTAATCTTGCATAAGTCTTGGCTAGATGACTGGCGCGTGTGATGGGGTAATCTTGCATAAGTCTTGGCTAGATGACTGGCTTGTTTTAAGTGAGACGTTGAATTTGGTTTTGCCGACTGAAATGCGTTTGTATTTTGTTCTGCTTCCGTTAAATGTCATATTCGTTGTGGCTCATTGCTTTGACTCAATGAATATCATGATCGTTGTGGCTTGTTGCTTTGACTCAAAGAATGTCATATTCGTTGTGGCTGTAGTGAGGATACCAACTTTGATGTCCATCTCTACCTGCAACATTCCCACAATCCCATCTCCAAACATTCTGAGTTCCCCACCTATTAGTTCCTCCACTTCCCACCTCCCTACCTTCCCAGCCCCATCTGTGTCGTTGACTGGATAATCTCATCTCTTTTTGGATTAAGATAAAGAATTCTCAATCAGTTTATGAAAAGCTAGCTGAGGCTGTAGAGATTCGTCATAAGGAATACATGTATGTTATGTCTGATAGGGAATGGGCTACCATAAGGAATACGTGTATGTTATGTCAGATAGGGAATGTGCTACCACACATAACACGGAGGCCATCAAATCAATAGAAAGTCGTTAAAACATTCAAAACATGTTATTATATATTGGGTTTTTCATATCATGGAATTATAATACTATGGATTTGTTTTATAATGGGTAACTGATTTGTTATGTAACGAATTTGTTATATAATGGATTTGTTATATAGTTGATTTGATATATAAGGGCTTTATTATATAATGGATTTGTTATATAATGGATTTGTTATATAATTGATACAAGAACAAATTCCTTCTCAAAATTTCCTCTTTCCCCTCTCCCGTAAAATCGATCATTAGAAATTTCTGATATGATCATAATCAAATCAAAGGCCTGTTCCTGCACGTCACTCGTCTGCTGATGAACTGTCGCAAATGACGGAAGTTGACTTTATTGACCGTTTCAATACGACCGTTTCAATATGATCGATCGCAATGTCAATGGAACATTTCTTCACCTGTCTACCATCTCACGATCGATCGCAATGTCAATGGAACATTTCTTCACCTGTCTACCATCTCAAATAGTATTTTTTTGCTTTCCTTTTTGATAATAAAAAAAATCATATTTCCTCCCTTGAGTGCGTGGATGACACATGACCAATAGTTTGATGACATGTCACATAGTTTTGATGACGCACATCGGCATCTCATTGAGTGAAGCGTTTTGTTGTATGACTAAATCCCCGTCTGTCTTTTGTAAGGTATTGAACTTTTTAGTGCAGGACTTTGGGTAATGTATTTATGTTGTACTCATACCGATGGGTAATGTATGTCTGTTGTACTCATGCCCAATGAGTAATGTATGTCTGTTGTACTCATGCCCAATGGGTTATGTATGTCTGTTGTACTCATGCCCATGGGTAATGCATATATGTTGTACTTATGCCCAAGTGACTGTGCCTTCGACGACTAATGAATGTTATGAGCCCCACATACAACCCCACTCGTCTCGTCGGTTGTGGGGCAAGGCTGGTTACATTTAATTACGCCAGGAAAGGCTTAGTGAAACTATTTAATGGGGCTTTGTGGATAGTGACCCAATTAAACAGGGCTCGGTTAAAAGAAACGTCTTTTTAATGGAGTGATCACTAACTACCCAGCAGATGTAATGTTCATTTGAAGAAGTTATGGCAATGTTCTATGGCAATGTTCTAGGGTAATGTTTTATGGTAAGGTTCAATGGTAACGTGCAATGGTAATGTTCTATGGTAAATTTCTATGGTAATGTTCAATGGCAATGTTCTGATGTAATGTTCTGATGTAATGCTCTGTGGTAATGTTCTAGGGTAATGTTCTGTGGCAATGTTCTATGGCAATGTTCTATAGTAATGTTCTATGGTAATGTTCTATGGTAAATTTCAGCTACAAGTTCTAAGTGGCGCTAGACGGTGAGGTTAGGAATCGAGAAATCGGACTTTGTCTGTTCTGGGGATAGGGGGCGGATACAAGGAGGGGTGTGAATGCATCAAAATACTAACATGACTTTGTATTCGAGATTTATAAAAGACGAGGCTCTAGATCGAAACCAGCTACAGCAACAGGTATTTTACTTTAATATTTATCATATACCGTGATTTTTTTAGCAGCTGGTGTACATTTGACCACATAACATAATGGTTGACCACATAGCTGACCACATAACATTATGGTTGACCACATAGCTGACCACATAGCATAAGGGTTGACCACATAGCTGACCACACAACACAATAATTGTCCAACATTATAGTTGCCCAACACTGCAATCTTTGTGTGAGCCTGCATGTTTTAGGCTATTGTGCCTAAATTGTTGAACAGTTTGCCTCAACCCTTGAGGGCAATTGACAATTCTAAAAGTCGTTTATGAAACATTTCAAGACTTTTGTTTTCTTTAAAGAGATTTTAGGCCTTCCGAGCGCTGTGGGCGTGGCTAAAATAACATGGATGCAAGCGCTGTAAACGTATTCAATTATCATCATCATCATCATATTTTGGGTCCTTCCCTAGCCTATTGAGAATCACTGTAGCATCATGTTTTGGGTCCTTCCCTAGCCTATTGAGAATCACTGTAGCATCATGTTTTGGGTCCTTCCCTAGCCTATTGAGAATCACTGTAGCATCATGTTTTGGGCCCTTCCCTAGCCTATTGAGAATCACTGTAGCATCATGTTTTGGGCCCTTCCCTAGCCTATTGAGAATCACTGTAGCATCATGTTTTGGGCCCTTCCCTAGCCTATTGAGAATCATTGTAGTATCATCTTGCCAACACGGTGACCTAAGATTGGGAAGCAAAGTGTCTCCCTTATTTACCACAATGCATTTTGATTGACCTTATCGTACTGAGCTGTTAGTCTGGCGTTACCATGACACTAATTTAATCCACGTATCTTTTGTCTACTTAATTTATGCATTGATTAGAAACACATGTGCGCGTCATATGGACACATATTTGCGCTCAAAATGCAAATCAACTAGGACGGAGATACTAATGTCCCTTTAATTATAGCGCTACTTAATCATTTATACATTTCGAGTCAATCTCAAACCCGTAAGGCTGTATGACAGACTCCCGTAAAGCCGTGTGACAGACTTCCGTAAAGTAGTATGACAGACTCCTTTAAACCGTATGACAGACTCCCGTAAAGTAGTATGACAGACTCCTGTAAACCGTATGACAGACTCCCGTAAAGTAGTATGACAGACTCCTGTAAACCGTATGAAAGACGCCCGTAAAGCCGTATGTCAGACGCCCGTAAAGCTGTATGTCAGACGCCTGTAAAGCCGTGTGACAGACTCCCTTAAAGCCGTATGACAGACGCCCGTAATGTCGTATGACAGACTCTCGTAATGCCGTAAGACAGACTCTCATAAAGCTGTTATACAGACGCGCGTGATCATCTCCCATTCGGTTAATGGCAAAAGTTTCAGGGGAAGATAACATTGTTGTGTTCTTGTAAATCAAAGTGTTGTAAGGGGAGATGACCTTACTTTGGCCCAATGATGTAGTCATTAATTGTAGATTCTTCACGTCACCAACAACTAGGGGGGGAGGGGGGTCATTCTTACAGGTGCTGATGACCAGGACACATAGCACTGGGATGACATTCACCATTGTACACCTCATTTGGTACACTGATGACAAACACTATTATACGCCTCATAGATCTCAGTGATGACATACAACATACAGCACTGTGATGGCATACACCATTATACATCACATATAGCTCACTGATGACATACACTATTGTACACCTCATACAGCACAGTCCTAACATACACTGTTGTACACCTCATACAGCACAGTCCTAAAATATACTATTGTACACCTCATACAGCACAGTCCTGATGTTCAACTAAAGTCGTACCTTGTGTGATCCACTGACTGACTCAAGGTCCTGTCAGAAATCTATGTACAGTTGCTTAGCATAGAAACAGAGTTGTGGTTGGGAGGTGGGATGGGGACGGTTAGGGGGAGGGGGGAGGGGAGGGGGGAGTAGCAATCCATCCCAGGGAGCTACTTTATCCTTTATTTGGATTGGATCCTTTTTTTTGCACATTTTTTTGTGTGTGTGGAATGGCGGCGTAATTGTTTCCCTCCCCATAACAAATGATTGCAGTGTAGTTCAGCAGAGAATACAGCCCTGTTCCGTTAATCTGATTGGTACAATTTGCAGATGCGTCTATTTCTATACGTTGGTTATCTTCACTTGGTGGCGAGAGAAGAACAAACCATAAATAACTTTCTATTATAATTCATCATCCGGTTCTGTACTCCCGATTTAACCGACTAAGTCAAATAAAACCACTTTTCAACCGTCTTGTCTATTTGGGCAAATATCCGGTAGTCCTGTCCACACTGACTTATCGTAGGCATCCAGCAGAGGCGTAGCGAAGGGGGGGGGGGCAGCGGGGACAGATGTCCCCGGGCGCCAGCTAGTTAGGGGCGCCAAAATGTGATTTGATATTATTTTATTGATGACAATGCTGGGTTTGACAGTTGAAAAAAAAGAAAAAGGGGGCGCTTTAAAATGGATCTTGTCCCCGGTCGCGAATCTTGTCCCCGGGCGCCAAACACCCTCGCTACGCTTCTGGCATCCAGTGGTGACCAGTATTGGATTCTGCGCCTGATGGAGCAGCGTCCCAGTGTCAGATTCATGGGTGAAAAAAAAATGAGGGTGGGTTTTCCCGATGGCTACCTCCGATTAGAGAGAGTTGTTTGACAAGCAATTAGAGGAGACAACTCATGTAACATTGTCAACCTTGACCTTTCATTGATCAGCCGATCATGGCAGTTGTTGTCATACTCTGTTGATTTTACACGCCTGGCGATTGGATGCATACTCTACTGGATTTTACACGCCTGGCGATTGGATGTAGAGTACACTGAATTTTATGAGTTCTTGTTTTGCTTGTTATCAGTAGCCCCATTTTTATTCAGAAAATTGTTTATGACGTCATTGGGAGCAATTTAACGGACATACAAACATTTCTAGCATGGGGCTGCTGTGCTTGTTTGAACGTTCTGTGCTACCCAGTGGCAGTGCTACCAAGGGGCCGTGCTTCCCTGTGACAGTGCTACTCAGTGGCGTAAATGGCACAGGTGCCGCTAAGGGCAAACTATAAATGCCCAAACCTCTACTAAACCTAGCCTCACCGCGTATCTCCTTTACCCTAGCCAACACCCTATATCTTCCCTTCCACTACAGACTCCCCTGTATGTATCTCTCCTACCCCTAGGGGCCACTGTGTGTCTCCCCTTCCCCAGGGCAACAGCCACAGGTTTAAAAAGTCAATAAGACTTGAACTACGCCGTGCTAGGTAAGTGGCTTAGAGAAAATTGCACGACCAGTCCTTAGGTGGTGTTCTGTGTGGCAGCAATTATCGCAATCATCGCGAGATCAATACGTTGTACAGCTGTCTGACTGCAACAAAGGACTGATGGGTGGGGGTGGGATGTTGTCAACTGGTGGGAGGTGGGGTATTGTCAACTGATGGGAGGTGGGATATTGTCAACTGATGGGAGGTGGGATATTGTCAACTGATGGGAGATAGGATATTGTCAACTGATGGGAGGTGGGATATTGTCAACTGTAGGGAGGTGGGATATTGTAAACTCATTGGGAGGTGGGATATTGTCAACTGATGGAGGTGGGATTTTGTCAACTGATGGAGGTGGGATATTGTCAACTAATGGAGGTGGGATATTGCCAACTGATGGAGGTGGGATATTGCCAACTGATGGGAGGTGGGATATTGTAAACTCATTGGGAGGTGGGATATTGTCAACTGATGTGGGATATTGTCAACTGATGGAGGTGGGATATTGTCAACTGAAAGGAGGTGGGATAATGTCAACTAATGAAGGTGGGATATTGTCAACTAATGGAGGTTGGATATTGTCAACTGATGGAGGTGCGATATTGCCAACTGATGGGAGGTGATATATTGTCAACTAATTGAGGTGGGATATTGTCAACTGATGGGAGGTGGGTAATGCCAACTAATGGAGGTGGGATATTGTCCAATGATGGAGGTGGGATATTGTCAACTGATGGGAGTAGGGATTTTGTCAACTGATGTGGGATATTGTTAACTGATGGGAGGTGGGAAAATGTCAACTAATGGAGGTGGGATATTGTCAACTGATGGGAGGTGGGTAATGTTAACTAATGGAGGTGGGATATTGTCCAATGATGGAGGTGGGATATTGTCAACTGATGGGAGGTGGGATATTGTCAACTGAAGAGTGATAGGATATTTTCAACTGATTGGAGGTGGGATATTGTCAACTGATGGGAGGTGGGATATTGTCAACTGAAGAGTGATAGGATATTTTCAACTGATGGGAGATGGGATCCTTTAGAGTGGAGGAGAAAGGAATTTTATTTGAGGAGATTAGCTTTACCATTACCTACTGTAACTCAAAATTTACCCATTACCTAAAGTCTCTCAAAATGGTAACTTTAAAATATCTCCAAGACTGTCGTTAAATCAAAAGAACATTCCTGTGACCTATATATTACTCAACAAATGTCTCCATTACATATCATCCAATACATCGCTTCATGCACACCAACTTTGTTCAGTCTTAAAAAGGGTAAAAGCATGGTACGATAAAGTCATTGAATCAGTAAACGATGGAATCAGCAGTAAATGATCGAATCATTAAATGATTGAATCAGCAGTAAATGATTGAATCAGTAAATGATTGAATCAGTAAATGATAATCAGTAAATGAATGAACCAGTAAATGATTGAACCAGTAAATGATTGAATCAGTAAATGATTATCAGTAAATGAATGAACCAGTAAATGAATGAACCAGTAAATGAATGAACCAGTAAATGATTGAACCACTAAATACATTAATAAGCAGACAATATATCGGCCGTTAATAGATAAACACACAAGGAGTTGAATTTTGCTGTCCTTGCATAGATTCTATTGTGTTTGTAACGAGTGCCGCAGCATACATAAGTGGCTCAATGAGCTCTTCATGAAGCATTAACACCTATGAAAGCTGAACAAATAGTTCTAAAAATAACTGAAAAGAATTTTAAAAAGTGCGTGTTCCCTATTTAATTGACAAGATATATATAGTTCATTGTATTTAGAAAGCTTATTTTAATTTTTTTTTTTTTAATCGATTCATGCTGTGATTAAAAAGCTTAAAATGCATTCCTTGTTGCTTGTTGCGGGCCTTTGACTTCATTGTCTCTCCTATTCGTCTTTTTTGCAGGGCTTTGACTTCATTGTCTCCCCTAGTCTCGCTTTTGTCTCCCATAATCTCCGGTGCTGGCTCATTTCTTTGTCTACTATTTTACGTAGCATAATTTTCTTTCTTTGAATGACTTGACAAGCGTCATGAGTCATGATAAAAATCGTTTTCATCAGGCAGCTCCATTGACGCATGAACTCAGACTTGCTGTTTCTATCACGTGACACCTCTCTTCAGAGATCACGTGCTGAATGTCGATTTTTTATGGAGGTCGATTTAAAACTTTTTACCGCAACTGCAAGGAATGCAATTCTTTCATTGGTATTGACAACACTTTCATTGGTATTACCACCCCCCCCCCCCCCCCGACCATCGAATGAGTGAAATAGAATGTTCACATTTGTTGCAGGAATCACGAGCTGTGGGAAATTGATTCTACAAAATGTTAAATTGTGCGTATGTTCTCCGTTTGTTTGGGCCACATTTTCAGGACAAGGTTTTTGTAATCATCAATTGAGTGTCTAAATAATTCATGGTAATTTATTGGGCAAGTAAGTGTGAACTTGTAACCTAATTTATTGGGCTGGTAAGTGTGAATATGTAACCTAATTTATTGGGCTGGTAAGTGTGAATATGTAACCTAATTTATTGGGCTGGTAAGTGTGAATATGTAACCTAATTTATTGGGCTGGTAAGTGTGAATATGTAACCTAATTTATTGTGCTGGTAAGTGTGAATATGTAACCTAATTTATTGTGCTGGTAAGTGTGAATATGTAACCTAATTTACTGTGCTAGTAAGTTTGAATATGTAACCTAATTTATTGGGCTGGTAAGTGTGAATATGTAACCTAATTTATTGGGCTGCTAAGTTTGAATATGTAACCAAATTTATTGGGCTGGTAAGTTTGAATATGTAACCTAATTTATCGGGCCAGTAATTGCTAGCAATCTAATTTATTTGGCCGGTAAGTGTCAATATGTCACCTTTTTTAATGGATGTCAATATGTTACCTAATTTATTGGGCCCGTAAATGTGCCTTCCGCAAGTCTGTTTCCCCATTCCGCAAGTCTTATTTTCCCCTTCCGTAAGTCTTATTCCCCATTCCGCAAGTCTTATTTCCCCCTTCCGTAAGTCTGATTCCCCATTCCGCAAGTCTTATTTTCCCCTTCCGTAAGTCTGATTCCCCATTCCGCAAGTCTTATTTCCCCCTTCCGTAAGTCTGATTCCCCTCCCGCAAGTCTTATTTTCCCCTTCCGTAAGTCTGATTCCCCTTCCGCAAGTCTTATTTTCCCCTTCTGTTACGACCTTTGTTATACTTGAAGTGTTACGACCCTCTTGCGTTGTCTTGGGTGTATGAATGTCTCAAATAGACCACAAGGTCCAGTGTAACAATATATAATATTTATTAGATTCTTTACAAAACAGAACAAAAATCAGTCCAACGACAAATTATCCACTCGCTCCTGTCGCTACTGACTAACTCTCAACTGACAACTCTGACGACTAACAATTCTCTTGCTCCTCTACCTTTCTTCTCTGACCTCTGACCTCTAGCTAACACACATCCCTTTCATATTACCACACAAACAACTCAGTCTACGCCAACGTTCCACACCACGGACTAACTTCACGCTCTGACCTCACGACCAACAACTCACAAAACACTCTCACGATTCACGACTCCCCCCTACCCAACATTCACAACCCACTAGTTCACACCATTCCCCCCCCCCCCCCTTTTCGTTGACATCACTCACAGTAGTGATGTCACACACACACACGCACATAAAATAACATCACAATAACCAAAAAATGAACATTAGTCTTATAACTAGAATTCTAATATCAAATAAAAAACACAACAATCTAGTTCACAAAATTACAATGGCATTCCCATTCAGTGTTAACTACATGCTCGGCAAAACATCCTAAAATAAAATTACATAAACATCATCAAATAAACAATAACCATTCTATGTGTTCTAAAAGATAACACATGACACACCAAAAAATGTTGACCAAAGATAAGGGAAAAACTGACTTTAGAGAAAACAAAATTGTCAACATCTTTAATCCTAAGGACAGCCATTAATTGTCCACCCCGTTCGTCTGGCGCTTTCCAAAAAGCGTGCAAATTTATCCCCCCCCCCCCCGCTCACAACATCGTTTACAAACACTAGTCTACTTGTCTCCCCTGGCTTAACATGTCAGCGCCTACGAGCAATTTGAATAACACATTACAAGGCAAATAGTTACACAAAAATTCAATACACATTGTCCAAGTCAAATGTTCACATAACCCAGTGAAACAAAATGTACAGTCCTCACCTCCCAACTCATGGCAACCCCTCTCAACAAAACCAAAACCCTCAATACGTTCAAAGCTTGAGCGCTCCCGGCTCTCATCACATAATACACCAATTTTATAAAACACATCAAAAACAAAATATCCCCCACCTAAACCCACATGACATAATTTATTATGAAAAACATTATTTCTATCCCCTGGTCCCACATCAGGACAAAAGGTCACGTCCTCCACGGACTCTTAAGTGACAACGGTCAGCAACAAGATTGTGTGAGTCTAAACCAGACCCACTACTACACTGGCTCTCACACCTCGAGCAACCAGTGACACTACTTATCTCAGCGTGTGGACTACGACCCTCGTAGCTCCATCTGAGGTCATTACCAATGACTTCCACTTTGTTTACCTTACGTCCCCCTCTGGGGACTGCCCTTGACAAGTTCACGACCCCCACGTCGTGCTCACCGTAGCTTGTCCAGGTTCTGACACATTTTAAATCACAACACACACTTTCGTCACTCACAAAATCAACATCTGCCTCTTGCACTAAATCAACATCTGCCTCTTGCACTAAATCAACATCTGCCTCTTGCACTAAATCAACATCTGCCTCTTGCACTAAATCAACAACTCTTTCTAGTGACAAAGTTAATGCTCCCTGTTTTACACCAGTTATACCCACAGTTCTTACATCATCTTGTGCACTAAAATTAGTGGCTTGTACAATACCAAAAACCATATCTTCCTGATTAAAATCTACATTATTTAAATGTTCCATCTCCACAAAACTCTCCTGCGCAAAATTCAAATTTTGATCACTCACAAAAACATCTGCCTGCTTGCACAAAATCAAAATCTTTTTGCAGTAATAAATTTAAATTTCCCTGTTGTATATTAACCGACTCTACAATTTGTACATTATTATAAGCACAAGCTGCATCAAAATCAAAAATCTTATTTTCATTACTAAGCGCTACATCAGAATCATCTTGTTCATCAAGACAGTTACTATTATTAAAGTGTGGAACATCACTAACACTTGGCTCGAGTTTAATCTCCATATCACAATCACCATGTGAAGTTATAGCACTGTGTTCACACACAACACCCGCACCAACAAACTCTATTTCCCCTTCTACCTTTACATAGTGCGCTTCAGCTAACAAAAACTCCTCGTCCCTACACTCAGTTATGCTTGCCTTAATTTCATCGGGATAGTTGATCTCCTCCACAAAATCTGAAATTTTCTTAGTTACCTCTTTTTCCTCTGCTAACAAAATAACTCTTTCCTTATCATTTTTTGGCGTGTCATGTTTTATTTTTAGAACACATAGAATGGTTATTGTTTATTTTGATGTTTATGTAATTTTACTTTAGGATGTTTTGCCGAGAATGTAGTTAACACTATGAATGCCATTGTAATGTTGTGAACTAGTTTGTTGTATTTTGTACTTGATATTAGAATTCTAGTGATAAGACTGTTCATTTTTTGTTATTGCAATTTTGTGATGACCTCTAGCCAACACACATCCCATTCATAATACCACCCAAACAACTCAGCCTACGCTAACGTTCCACACCACGGACTAACTTCACGCTCTGACCTCACGACCAACAACTCACAAAACACTCACGATTCACGACTCCCCCCTACCCAACATTCACAACAATCTAGTTCACAGCCCCTGTTGGACATGTTAAGTATGATTCCCTATTCCGCAAGTCTTATTCCTCTTTTCGCAAGTAGTCTGATTCCCCCTACCACAAGTATGATTCTCCCTTCCGTAAGTCTTATTTCCCCTTCCGCAAGTCTTATTTCCCCTTCCGCAAGTGCTATTCCCAATTTCCCAAGTTTTATTTCCCCTTTTGCAAATCTTATTCCTCCTTTCGCAAGTCTTATTCCCCTTTTTGCAAGTCTTATTCCCCCGTCTGCAAGTCTTATTCCCCCGTCTGCAAGTCTTATTTCCCGTCCGCAAGTCTTATTCCCTCTTTCACAAGTCTTATTCCCTCTTTCACAAGTCTTATTCCCCCGTCCGCAAGTCTTATTCCCCAGTCCGCAAGTCTTATTCCCCCATCCACAACTCTTATTTCCCCGTCCGCAAGTCTTATTCCTCCTTTCGCAAGTCTTATTCCCCTTTTTGCAAGTCTTATTCCCCCTTTCGCAAGACTGATTACACCGTCAGCAAGTCTTATTCCCCCGCCCGCAAGTCTTATTCCCTCGCCCGCAAGTCTTATTCCCCCGCCCGCAAGTCTTATTCCCCCACCCGCAAGTCTTATTCCCCCACCCGCAAGTCTTATTCCCCCGTCCGCAAGTCGTATTCCCCCGCCCGCAAGTCTTATTCCCCCACCCGCAAGTCTTATTCCCTTGTCCGCAAGTCTTATTCTCGCTTTCGCAAGTCTTATTCCCCCTTTCGCAAGTATTATTCCCCCTTTTGCCAATCTGATTGCCCCTTTCGCAAGTCTTATTCCCTCTTTCACAAGTCTTATTCCCCCGTCCGCAAGTCTTATTACCCCGTCCGCAAGTCTTATTCCCTCTTTCACAAGTCTTATTCCCCCTTTTGCCAATCTGATTCCCCCTTTCGCAAGTCTTATTCCCTCTTTCGCAAGTCTTATTCCCTCTTTCACAAGTCTTATTCCCCCGTCCGCAAGTCTTATTGCCCCGTCCGCAAGTCTTATTCCCTCTTTCACAAGTCTTATTCCCCCGTCCGCAAGTCTTATTCCCCCATCCGCAACTCTTATTTCCCCGTCCGCAAGTCTTATTCCTCCTTTCGCAAGTCTTATTCCCCTTTTTGCAAGTCGTATTCCCCCTTTCGCAAGACTGATTACACCGTCAGCAAGTCTTATTCCCCCACCCGCAAGTCTTATTCCCCCGCCCGCAAGTCTTATTCCCCCGTCCGCAAGTCGTATTCCCCCGCCCGCAAGTCTTATTCCCCCACCCGCAAGTCTTATTCCCTTGTCCGCAAGTCTTATTCCCCCGTCCGCAAATCTTTTTCCCGCCTTCCGTAAGTCGTGATTCCCCAGTGTCTCGAACGTGTCCTTTGCGTTCCCAAGAAGTCTTTAGAAATGTCAACTCAACCATCAACCAATAACTGTCTGTAAGATGTAAAATCATTATCCGGTGAAAGCTGTTTAAATGGAAATGCTGTAATCCCATGAAAGGGGTTGGCTGTTTAAATGGAATTGCTGTTATCCGTTGAAAGCTGTGGCTGTTTAAATGGAAGTTCTGTTATCCGATGAAAGCTGTTTGCTGATCAAATGAAAGTGCTGTTATCCGATGAAAGCTGTTGGCTGATCAAATAGAAGTGCTGTTATCCAGTGAAAGCTGTTGGCTGATCAAATAGAAAGGCTGTTAACCGGTGAAAGCTGTTGGCTGATCTAATCGAAGTGCTGTTATCCGATGAAAGCTGTTTGCTGATCAAATAGAAGTGCTGTTATAAGGGTGAAAGCTGTTGGCTGTTCAAACGGAAGTGCTTATTGTTTGTTTCAATTGAACCCTGAAATCTTTCATGTCAACCTTGAGTTATAAAACCAAATAAAAACGACATCAAGTCACGTGATTTGATCCGGACTCGTCTCACCATCAAATATTCAAGATAGACCAAGTGGTACAGGGCATATCACGTGGTACAGGGCATATCACATGGCACAGGGCATATCACGTGGTACAGGGCATATCACGTGGTACAGGGCATATCACATGGTACAGGGCATATCACGTGGTACAGGGCATACAACGTGGTACAGGGCATACCACGTGGTACAGGGCATATCACATGGTACAGGGCATATCACGTGGTACAGGGCACATCACATGGTACAGGGCATATCACGTGGTACAGGGCATACGTTTTATACATCTGCCTGGGGTCCTTTGTGCCTTTCTGTCCTTCAGTCTATTGACTGGGGTCCCTTATGCCTCTCTGTCCTTCAGTCTATTGACTGGGGTCCCTTGTGCCTTTCTGTCCTTCAGTCTATTGACTGGGGTCCCTTGTGCCTTTCTGTCCTTCAGTCTATTGACTGGAGTCCCTTGTGCCTTTCTGTCCTTCAGTCTATTCCTTTCTGTCCTTCAGTCTATTGACTATGGTCCCTTGTGCCTTTCTGTCCTTCAGTCTATTCCTTTCTGTCCTTCAGTCTATTGACTGGAGTCCCTTGTGCCTTTCTGTCCTTCAGTTATTGACTGGGGTCCCTTGTGCCTTTCTGTCCTTCAGTCTATTGACTGGGGTCCCTTGTGCCTTTCTGTCCTTCCGTCTATTCCTTTTTGTCCTTCATTCTTTTGACTGCATTCCCTTGTGCCTTTTTGTGCCTTTCTGTCCTTCAGTCTATTGACTGGGGTCCCTTGTGCCTTTCTGTCCTTCAGGCTATTGATTGGGGTCCCTTGTGCCTTTCTGTCCTTCAGTCTATTGACTGGGGTCCATTGTGCCTTTCTGTCCTTCAGTTTATTGACTGGGGTAGCTTGTGCCTCTCTGTCCTTCAGTCTATTGACTGCAGTCTATTGACTGGGGTCCCTTGTGCCTTTCTGTTCTTCAGTCTATTGACTGGTATCCCTTGTGCCTCTCTGTCCTTCAGTCTATTGACTGGGGTCACTTATGCCTCTCTGTCCTTCAGTCTATTGACTGGGGTCCCTTGTGTCTCTCTGTCCTTCAGTCTATTGACTGGGGTCCTTGTGCCTCTCTGTCCTTCAGTCTATTGACTGGAGTCCCTTGTGCCTCTCTGTCCTTCAGCCTATTGACTGGGGTCCCTTGTGCCTTTCTGTCCTTCAGTCTATTCCTTTCTGTCCTTCAGTCTATTGATTGGGGTCCCTTGTGCCTTTCTGTCCTTCAGTCTATTCCTTTCTGTCCTTCAGTCTATTGACTGGGGTTCCTTGTGCCTTTCTGTCCTTCAGTTTATTGACTGGAGTCCCTTGTGCCTTTCTGTCCTTCAGTCTATTCACTGGGGTCCCTTGTGCCTTTCTGTCTTTCAGTCTTTTGACTGGGGTCCCTTGTGCCTCTCTGTCCTTCAGTTTATTGACTGGGGTCCCTTATGCCTTTCAGTCCTTCAGTCTATTCCTTTCTGTCCTTCAGTTTATTGACTGGGGTCCCTTGTGCCTTTCTGTCCTTCAGTCTATTGACTGGGGTCCCTTGTGCCTTTCTGTCCTTCAGTCTATTGACTGGGGTCCCTTATGCCTCTCTGTCCTTCAGTTTATTGACTGAGGTCCCTTATGCTTTTCTGTCCTTCAGTCTATCGACTGGGGTCCCTTGTGCATCTCTGTCCTTCAGTCTATTGACTGGGGTCCCTTGTGTCTCTCTGTCCTTCAGTCTATTGACTGGGGTCCCTTATGCATCTCTGTCCTTCAGTCTATTTACTGGGGTCCTTTGTGCCTCTCTGTCCTTCAGTTTGACTGGGGTCCGTTGATGTAATTGTGGTCTCGATCTGGCGATAGAGAGTGTACTAACAGTCACGTGATGTTTTAAATAGACCAGCAAGGGAAAGGGCGATTCTTAAAGAAAATAAATTGTACATTAAAAAAAAAATCAGCCTCAATTCTCAATTTTGATGACTGAATTTTTCGGTTGCCAGAAAATCCATTCACCCCCTGTGCTTTTACTGTTAGAACCGACTCTGATTCCATTCACCCCCCTGTGATGTAAGTGTTAGAACCGACTCTGATTCCATTCACCCCCCTGTGGTGTTAGTGTTAGAACCGACTCAGATTCCATTCACCCCCTGTTGTGTTAGTGTGAGAGCCGACTCTTATTCCATTCACCCCCTGTGGTGTTAATGTTAGAGCCGACTCTGACTTCAATACGATTATTTAACGGCTTGTCTTGTGTTCTGTTTGGCTGCCTGTCTGTCAGATAAAGTCTTGGCTGCCTGTCTGTCAGATAAAGTCTTGGCTGCCTGTCTGTCAGATAAAGTCTTGGCTGCCTGTCTGTCAGATAAAGTCTTGGCTGCCTGTCTGTCAGATAAAGTCTTGGAAGAGTCGAAGCTCGCAGTTGCGATGGAGAAAGTGGGATTCTCATTGTAGCACAGAAATTAACGCTAACTGTTGCTTTGGTAGCACAGAAATTAACGCTAACTGTTGATTTGGTAGCACAGAAATTAACGCTAACTGTTGCTTTGGTAGCACAGAAATTATCGCTAACTGTCGCTTCGGTAGCACAGAAATTAACGGTAACCGTTGCTTTGGTAGCACAGAAATTAACGCTAACTGTCGCTTCGGTAGCACAGAAATTAACGGTAACCGTTGCTTTAGTAGCACAGAAATTAACGCTAACTGTTGCTTTGTGGGTGAATAACGTACAGATCTAATGTAGTTTTGAGTCAAAGTCTCCATAATGAGAAAATATCGATTCAAAGCAAGGCTTTACGGCTGATCACACGAGTCTACGGCTGATGAGAAAAGTCTACGGTTGATGACATGAGTCACGGCTGATGACATGAGTCTACCGCTGATGACATGAGTCTACGGCTGATGACATGAGTCTATTGCTGATGACATTAGTCTATAGCTGATGACAAGAGTCTATAGCTGATGACATGAGTCTATTGCTGATGACATTAGTCTATAGCTGATGACAAGAGTCTATAGCTGATGACATGAGTCTATAGCTGATGACATGAGTCTATGGCTGATGACATGAGTCTATAGCTGATGACTCGAGTCGCTGGCTGATGACATGCATCATAATGCACTTCACACAAAGGTCTCACTTCACACAAAGATCTCACTTTACACAAAGGTCTCACTTCACACAAAGGTCTCACTTCACACAAAGATCTCACTTCACACAAAGATCTCACTTCACACAAAGATCTCACTTCACACAAAGATCTCACTTCACACAAATGTCTCACTTCACACAAAGGTCTCACTTCACAAAGGTTCTACAAATCCGAATGAAATCCTGAAAAATGAAATTTTATATTTAGGTTTTGTTCTCTGGGTCTCATTATATCTTGTATCATGTATGAATTTGTTCTTTAGGTCTCTTATACCTGAAATCAAGTCTGAAATTGTTCTTTAGGTCTCATTATATCTGGTATTATGTGTGAAATTGTTCTTTAAGTCTCATTATATCTTGTATTTTATCTGAAATTATTCTTTAATTCACACTAATACTTTAGTTCTCATTACACTTAGTTTCCATTATACTTGAGTTTCCATCACGTTTGGTATCAATGCTAAAACTTCAATGTGTGAATTCTTGGAGGTTGAAATTTGTAGGAAGGAAAAATGTTTTCAACAGAACTTTGATCCAGCAAACATTTATTCCAAATGCAAACATTTGTTCCAATGTCCGATTCCAATGGTGCCGGACACTGATACTTTTAACATGAAAATCTCTTTAACAAAATGACACAAAATGTATTTGATAACTTGTCAATGTATCGTGTCTCAAAATTCATGTCATTTAATTACAACTGAATTTTTTAATGCATTTAAACATCAAATGGGTTCCTAATGTTCAGTCAATGACGATAGGTCTAGAAGAAATGTTTGCTATATAGTTAGTCAATGAAGAAAGTTCAAGTCAAGGTTACTTTGTGCTACCGCTGTCTACATGGCCTGGCGCCGTCCTATCTGAAAGAGCTGCTGACGCCTTATGTACCCACTAGACAACTCCGCTCATCCGACAGTGGCAAACTCTTGACACCACGTGTTTGCCTTGAGACTTACGGAAAGCGCACTTTCGCATTTGCTGGTCCAACAATTTGGAACGCCCTTCCAGTCGATCTCAGAAACATCCAGACACTGGAGTCCTTTAAAACCGATTTAAAGACACATTTATTTCGCAAATACCTTCTGGGATGATTGTCTACCATATTTTCCATTTAATGCATATTAGCTGTGTTGCTCACGGTTGAAATGGCTAGAAAGACTTTGACATTGTATGCTTGTAATTAGTTTTTGTAGTGTTGCGTTTGTTTTAAATGTGGTAAATTATAGATTTGTTTTTTGTTGACTTTGTACCGCGCTTCGAGCCTTTGGGGATGAAACGTGTTTTTGAAATGAACTTTATTATTATTATTATTATTATTATTATTATTATTATTATTATTATTATTATTATTATTATTATTATTACTAATGTTATGAAGCGTGTTTTTGAAATGAACTTTATTATTATTATTATTATTATTATTATTATTATTATTATTATTATTATTATTATTATTATTATTATTATTATTATTACTAATGTTAAGTTAATGGAGAAAAGTCAACGAGATATTGAATAAATCCTGAAAATGAAAGCAATACGATTTAAACATCCACCAATAGTGTAGTGTTAAAATAACGTTAGTGTTGTGATTTGATAAAGTTAGTGTTGTGTTTAAATAAAGTTAGTGTTGTGTTTAAATAAAGTTAGTGTTGTGTTTGAACAGCATTAGTGTTGTTTTTAAATAAAGTTCGTGTTGTGTTTAACTAAAGTTAGTGTTGTGTTTAACTAAAGTTAGTGTTGTGTTAAAATAAAGCTAAATCCTTGTTGAATAACCAAATCGATGATCCCACGCTAAAAAATCAATACTCCAGGATTCAATACTAGTTGGCGATTGATTAATCGAATGCACTTTAATTCTATGAATAAAACAAGGTCATTATTACATCGATAAACCAGAATGGAAAGACCAGTCTAGTTGACAGTGTGGATACAATAGTTTCGTTGACAGCGCTACCCAGCAGATGAAACCACGCGGTGAAACCTAGAGAGGTCGTTGAACCCACGATGAAAATATGAGGTTAAACTGACATGTTAAAGCAGGTGGTTTAACTGACAGGTTATAGCAGGTGGTTAAACTGACATGTTAAAGCAGGTGGTTTAACTGACAGGTTAGAGCAGGCGGTTAAACTGACATGTTAAAGCAGGAAGGTTAAACTGACATGTTAGAGCAGATGGTTAAACTGACAGGTTAAAGCATGTGGTTAAACTGACAGGTTAGGGCAGGTGGTTAAACTAAGAGTTTAGAGCAGGGGCCAACATTGCTACAGAGACTAAACTAGTGGCAGCTTATGACGGAGCCAACGTTGGTAGAGTGACTAAACTAGTGGCAGCTTATGACGGAGCCAACGTTGGTAGAGTGACTAAACTAGTGGCAGCTTATGACGGAGCCAACGTTGGTAGAGTGACTAAACTAGTGGCAGCTTATGACGGAGCCAACGTTGGTAGAGAGACTAAACTAGTGGCAGATTATGTCGGAGCCAACGTTGGTAGATTGACTAAACTAGTGGCAGATTATGTCGGAGCCAACGTTGGTAGAGTGACTAAACTAGTGGCAGATTATGTCGGAGCCAACGTTGGTAGCGAGACTAAACTAGTGGGAGATTATGACGGAGCCAATATTGGCAGAGTGACTCAACTAGTGGCAGCTTATGATGGAGCAAACATCTGTTTTTTTAATATTCAACAAATGTCAATGGACAAACATTGTTCTTATGGATTTATTCTTTATCGAATCACCCTCAACCTCAGACTGACAAAATGAGTTTTCCCTGTTGTTAGAAGGAAGGGAACATGAAGGAATTGTGATGACGCTCATTTCAGCAAAATACAGTTCACGATCACTGCGCCAGACGAGATGCTTTTTAAAACAAAATTGCAATTGCGCTTGGAGCGTATTTTTTTTAAATATATTTTTTTTTTGAAAAAAGTTTCTGAAATAAATCTTGCGGGATAAAAGTGGTTGGATCATTTGAATAGTAACATAGTTCACGGGGCGTGAAAAAATAATAGCGGTTGTGAGACTTGCGGGGGGGGGGGGGGG
>CAXITT010000157.1:964376-1008309 GCA_964033795.1 Lymnaea stagnalis | reverse complement strand
CCCCCCCCCCTCCCCCCCCCCCCGCTAGGATAATACAGATATGACCACTATGAATCAACCGTAATTATTTCATGGATAATTTATAGGCGGGGGGGGGGGGGATGGGATGGGGGAGGGGGTTGACCCCTTTCCCAGCCAGCCGGTAAACATCACGTGACAGGCATTAAATGATTATTTCTGGTTCATTGGACCCTTCTCTTTACATCCGGGGGTTCACGTATACCATAGTGTAAAACTTGGTGATCACGATACACAACGCATGACTTTATGAATTGCTCCAAGGCGAGGTTGTCTTTTCTCTCTTGAAATGAAAACTACGATTCGAAATTTCTTTCTTTGTTCACTAATTCTGGGGAGAATTAGAGTAAGAGGGAGAAAGAGAGGATGTGAGTGAGTGGGAGACAGAGAGAATGGGAGTTAGTGAGTGGGAGTGAGAGAGAGGGGGGGTAAAAATGTCTATCCCTTTATTTCCTTGTGACGGATTAGCAAAGTGTACCATCATATTTTATAGTGTACCATCATATTTTATAGTGTACCATCATATATTTTGTGTTGTGCCATCGTATTTTTGTAGTGTACCATCATATATTTTTGTGTTGTGCCATCATATTTTATAGTGTACCATCATATTTTATAGTGTACCATCATATATTTTTGTGTTGTGCCATCATATTTTATAGTGTACCATCATATTTTATAGTGTACCATCATATTTTATAGTGTACCATCATATATTTTGTGTTGTACCATCATATTTTATAGTGTACCATCATATTTTATAGTGTACCATCATATTTTATAGTGTACCATCATATATTTTGTGTTGTGCCATGGTATTTTTGCAGTGTACCATCATATTTTTGTAGTGTGCCATCATATTTTTGTAGGGGTGTCCATGATATATTACTACAGGTGACTTCCCTTAATACTACAGAAACCATAACATGGATGTAAGCCCCATCCACACACCAGATGTAAGACATTCCATTTAACAGATGTAAGCCCTTTCCATATAACAGATGTAAGCCCCTCCCACATGCTAGATGTAAGAAGCCCCTCCCACATTCTAGATGTAAGAAGTCCCTTCCACATGCCAGATGTAAGAAGCCCCTCCCACATGCCAGATGTAGAAAGCCCCTCCCACATGCCAGATGTAAGCCCCTCCCACATGCTAGATGTAAGAAACCTCTCCCACATGCCAGATGTAAGCCCCTCATACATGCCAGATGTAAGAAGCCCCTCCCACATGCCAGATGTAAGCCCCTCCCACATTCCAGTTGTTTTATCTCATCACGTGACATAGTCCAGGTCAAACAGTTGAAAATTATCTACCTGTAGAGATCATGACGAAAACAGAAACATTACTGACACTGACACGACATCAAAATAACTGACATCCAGTTACTGACATCCATGTAACGGACATCCCTGTAACTGATACTGACATCCTTGTAACGGACAATAGCATAACAAATAAGACACGGAGATGATGTCATTATCAAAGTTGGAAGTGGGTTAGAAGCTAACGAAACCTTTCAGAGGCAAATGCGCTAAAAGCTGTGTACAGTTAAAAAGTTTTTGTCCCACTTTGGCGCACGCCCGCATTTCCTTAAGACTAGATTCCCCTGCTCTCAGCCCTGTACCATAGTATTACCAGTGGCGCAGGCGGCACCTTTTTCTTGATGTGGAGGGTGTTTTCAAAAATGTTGACCAACACCTGCCGGCACTAACCCTAGCTCCGCCCCTGAGCATTGGGATTACAGGCTCAAATCATTTTTGATGTATAGTACTGCCTGATCGACCAACGCCACAACAATGAGATTATATTGAGATTATAAAGACTTTGACATTGTATGCTTGTAATTAGTTTTTGTAGTGTTGCGTTTGTTTTAAATGTGGTAAATTATAGATTTTTTATTCTTGTACCGCGCTTCGAGCCTTTGGGGATGAAGCGTGTTTTTGAAATACACTTTATTATTATTATTATATGATCACATAATCACTACTTTCAGTTGTCTATGTAAGCCATAGCAATCCAGAGATCATACTTTTCAACATTATTATGTATGTTATTAATATGTAATGTATAGAAGAATTCATTGATTCATTATTGGAGATGGAGTCAAATTTTGTATCTATTCTCAGTGCTGTAGAACATAACAGATGTTTACTTTGCTGTAGTGTTAACGTGATCTTAAGGCCATCGTCGCTGTGGTGTTAATGTGATCTTAAGGCCATTGTTGCTGTAGTGTTAGCGTGGTCTTAAGGCCATTGTTGTTGTAGTGTTAGCGTGATCTTACTGTCATCGTTGCTGTAGTGTTAACGTGATCTTACTGCCATTGTTGCTGTGGTATTAGCGTGATCGTACTGCCATTGTTGCAGTAGTGTTAGCGTGATCTTACTGCCATAGTTGCTGTAGTGTTAGCGTGATCTTACTGCCATTGTTGCTGTAGTGTTAGCGTGATCTTACTGCCATTGTTGCTGTAGTGTTAGCGTGATCTTACTACCATCGTTGCTGTAGTGTTAACGTGATCTTACTGCCATTGTTGCTGTGGTATTAGCGTGATCTTACTGCCATTGTTGCAGTAGTGTTAGCGTGATCTTAAGGCCTTTGTTGCTGTAGTGTTAGCGTGATCTTACTGCCATAGTTGCTGTAGTGTTAGCGTGATCTTACTGCCATTGTTGCTGTAGTGTTAGCGTGATCTTACTGCCATTGTTGCTGTAGTGTTAGCGTGATCTTACTACCATCGTTGCTGTAGTGTTAACGTGATCTTACTGCCATTGTTGCTGTGGTATTAGCGTGATCTTACTGCCATTGTTGCAGTAGTGTTAGCGTGATCTTAAGGCCTTTGTTGCTGTAGTGTTAGCGTGATCTTGCTGCCATAGTTGCTGTAGTGTTAGCGTGATCTTACTGCCATTGTTGCTGTAGTGTTAGCGTGATCTTACTGCCATTGTAGCTGTAGTGTTAGCGTGATCTTACTGCCATTGTTGCAATAGTGTTAGCGTGATCTTACTGCCATTGTAATAGTATAGCACTAAGCCCAGTCTGGTGCATTCAGCTATTCTCCTGTAATAGGCAACTCTAAAAGCCTGCCAAGTTTTGGTTTCCCCCCCCCCCCCCACGCCCCACAAAAAAGAAAGGAATAAGCCTGACATGACGTCCCTTGATTGTAATGTCACTAAGTCCCATATATTGTGTTCTTTACCCTCACCAATTCAACAGTTTATCATAAATTTATTTATTAATGTTCCATTTTTTATCATTAAATTACGGCATTCATGTCTTGAATTGGAAGCCCGCATGTGACACCAGAAAATCTTTATTGCGGATTTTCCTATTAAATCTGTTTAATCCAGCAAGGGATCACTCATTAATTCTATAATCCGCCAGTTGAGCCTATACACTTTTTACTGTTGACTCCATTTCTTTTTATTTATCAAACTCCTTAGTCATGTGTCTTGCACACCAACCAAACGGCTGGAATCCCCCCTCAATCTATCATTGAACACTCACCAATTGTCGACTCACCATCTCACCAACTTACCAATTCATTAACTCACCAACTGCGCTTTTCTTCCCCAGTTGATTGGATCTGGGGTATGGGCTGGTATCCTCATGGGTCTCACCAACTCATCATCTCACCAACTCACCATCTCACGAACTCACCATCTCATCAACTCACCAATTCACCATCTCACCATCTCACCAACTCACCATCTCACAATATCACCATCTCACCAACTCACCAATTCACCATCTCACCAACTCACCATCTCACCTTTTCTTCCCCAGCTGATTGGATCTGTGGTAGGGGCTGGTATCCTCATGGGTCTCACCATCTCACCAACTCAACATCTCAGCAACTCACCATCTCACCAACTCACCATCTCACCTTTTCTTCCCCATCTGATTGGTTCTGTGGTAGAGGCTGGTATCTTCATGGTTCTCACCATCTCACCAACTCACCATCTAAGTAACTCACCAACTCACATCTCACCATCTCACCTACTCACCATCTCACCTTTCCTTCCCCAGTTGATTGGATCTGTGGTAGGTGCTGGTATCCTCATGGGTCTCACGCCAGAGGGCTACCATGGAATGTTGGGGATGACCATGGTCAGCAAGAAGATAACAGTCGGTCAAGGTGAGTGGCTCTTGTGGTCAGTAAGAAGAAAAAACAGTGGGTCAAGGTGAGCAACATGAGCAGAGACATGGATGAATTGAAATGATTTGCAAGATGGCGACCTGGTGGATGTCTGGGTTAGGGTCAAGTTCACGTGGCCGCCCATCGTTTAAGGTGAATTAAAATAAAATTGAAAACAAACTTGTTTCCCATGGCTCCGCCCCTGTCTCAGTGAACCCTGTCAATTGGCTCTAGATTAGCCAACAGGGGCGTCTACACAGGCGAGAAATGAAGCACCCGCTTCTAATCTAAGTTCTAAATTGTGTGTGTTGGTGGATGGGGGGGGGGTGGGGATACCCCTGGTCAACTTTGAATTTTTCAAGGTAACAAAATTAATTTGGGAAAGGAACAAATAATAATAATAATTTTAATTTAAATTTCCCGCTTCTAATCTAAGTTCTAAATTGTGTGTGTTGGTTGATGGGGGGGGGGGTGGGGATACCCCTGGTCAACTTTGAATTTTTCAAGGTAACAAAATTAATTTGGGAAAGGAACAAATAATAATAATAATTTTAATTTAAATTGCAAGGCCTGGTGTATATAATTTTATTTTTAAATATAAAAAAGCGTTTTTTCTAAACCACTCCAGATGTCTTGATTAGTCCGAGCTTTGCTGGGAATTTATCACCAATCCACCTGTTTTGAAATTGACACCTTTTGACCACACAGTTATCCAGACACCGATCAATTGTATCAATTTTTGTTTTATCGGAACTGAACAAAATATATGATATTCTTCGATTATTTGATTTGTTGAGAAAAGTCGAGCATTTTTTTCTTAGCTATTTAATAAAATTGTAAATTTTTTTTATCATTATTGAATAGTTAACAAATGTTCTTAGAAATGCTCTAGTCAACAAATGTTCTTAGAAATTTCTGGTCAACAAATGTTCTTAGAAATGTTCTAGTCAACAAATGTTCTTAGAAATGTTCTAGTCAACAAATGTTCTTAGAAATATTCTAGTCAACAAATGTTATTAGAAATGTTCCAGTCAACAAATGATCTTAAATCTGTTCTAGTAAACAAATGTTCTTAGAAATATTCTAGTCAACAAATGTTCTTAGAACTGTTCAAGTCAACAAATGTTTCTTAGAAATTTTCTAGTAGACCTGTTCAAGTCAACAAATGTTCTTAGAAATGTTCAAGTCTACAAATGTTCTTAGAACTGTTCTAGTCAACAAATGTACTTAGAACTGTTCTAGTCAACAAATGTTCTTAGAAATGTTCTAGTCAACAAATGTTCTTAGAAATGTTCTAGTCAACAAATGTTCTTAGAAATGTTCCAGTCAACAAATGTTCTTAGAAATGTTCCAGTCAACAAATGTTCTTAGAAATGTTCTAGTCAACAAATGTTCTTAGAAATGTTCTAGTCAACAAATGTTCTTAGAAATGTTCTAGTCAACAAATGTTCTTAGAAGTGTTCCAGTCAACAAATGTTCTTAGAAATGTTCTAGTCAACAAATCTTTTTAGAAATGTTCCAGTCAACAAATGTTCTTAGAAATGTTCTAGTCAACAAATGTTCTTAGAAATGTTCTAGTCAACAAATGTTCTTAGAAATGTTCTAGTCAACAAATGTTCTTAGAAATTTTCTAGTCAACAAATGTTCTTAGAACGGTTCAACTGTCAAGTCCTCTTTGACCAATAATCATAGTGAACTGTCGACTACCGTTCACACCACGGCCCATGGAAATGATCAAGGAGGGGGGCTGACTTCCACGACTCGGGTAGGGGGCGATGGTAGACGCCCCTATCCGCCACTGACACTAAAGTTGTAAAGTACACGTTTTCTGAATTAAACTAATTTTCAAATTCTTTGACTTAAGTCTACTTGCCTTAACACATCGGCAAATGGATTAAGTTTATATTCACCATAAACGTTCTACAATTAAAAAAGGAATAATTAAATACTTCTTTTCTCTATAGTAAGATACCACATGTAAGATAACATGGCACTTGTATCAGTGGATTGGTATTTAATTTTGTAGGTTTTCATGTAATGAATGTTGTATTCGTTTACAATAACTATCGTAAGGTTTCAAATCAGGGCCAGGTTAGTACTGGACGCTGGTCGACAGTAGAAGACGCTGTCGACAGCTTTTATGTTTGGCTTGTTTTTGGTAACAAATTATTCATGCGTCGCCAGCTGGCGCCCAGGTAGGCTAGCAACGGTAAACAAATGCCTCTCTCATCCCACCAGCTGTCGGCGTGGAGCTGTTTGTCACCTTCGTCCTGGTCTTCACGGTGTTCGCGTCCTGCGACGGCAAGAGAAAAGATGTGAATGGCTCAGCCCCCCTTGCCATTGGTCTGTCCGTCACCATGTGTCACTTGTGGGCGGTAGGTGGCGCTTTGTTTGAATTTGACGCCTTGATGTAACATGTGCAAATTTTAATTAGCCACCTAGATACCCTTATTTTAGTACAATTAAACTGAAAGCTATTTATAGGTTTTAACACTGAGACAGAACCTATGACACCATAAACTGTAACCTAACTTCTTAACTGTCTCGTTATTATGCCTTAAATTAGATATTGATTAACCATCGATGACTTTGTATCAATCACCAGATTGATTACACTGGATCAAGCATGAACACAGCACGGAGTTTCGGCCCTGCTCTGGTCATGGGGACATGGGACAACCACTGGGTAAGAAAGACGTCACCAGGAAATGTGTCTTGTTTCGTTTACAATATTCCATTGACACATTAAAGAATTCCATTATGAATGAACATTAATCATACAAAAAAGCAATGCACTGCACAGTCCCTCTCATTGGTCAATGTGTCACGGGATTCATTTAACCCAATAGTTCAACACAAGAACAAACAAAGAGCATGGTCTGTCTTTCTTTCCGTCTGGCCAATACTGAAGATTAACTAATCCATAACATTAAATAATAGCTAGACGTAAATTCGTTCACAAAAATTCAAGATAAATAACTGCAAATTTTCTGTCTTTATTGTCAACCATTTCTCTTCTTTCCCTTTGCTCCATGAAAGGGCGTACCCAGGGGACATAATCCAACGAGATACGGTCCTTTTAATAAAAAAGGAAATTCTAATAAAAAAAAAATAAATTTCTCCTTAGATTTAAAAATAAAATAAATATTTTCGCCCTGGCGTGAAAAATTTCGTTAAAATTAACACAGTGTGTTTCCATCTTGAATATTTAGGTGTACTGGGTAGGCCCCATCATTGGAGGCATTTCTGCTGGTGTACTGTACGAGTACCTCCCTGTTTTGTATAACAGATGTACGTAACAGTAGATGTTTGATTTTCTCTGCTCGTCGCCTCTCTATAGATGAAAGCTTGTAATAATCTATACTCACTTAGATGTAGTGAATTATGACACTCCTTTTTGTATTTGTTCCTGCATGCTTGCTAGAGTGTACTAAATTTAATATAAGATTCAAAATATTTTCTATGCTGGTATGGAAGCTAGCTTGAGGTTATTATGTAATTGGTGGAGGAAGACCAACAGCAGAGTCCTGACGATGTGATATTTAATGATTCAACATTCAGAAAGATCTGAGCATTCTTAAAACAAAAATGTTACATTTGGTGCACCATTTAAGAGCACAATCAGCTGTCAATGTAATCAATGAAACATTGCTGTGTAGGACCAATGCTAAAAGTCTTGTTTTATTTTGTATAAATTTATAACTTGATTCTGTAGAGAGGAATTATCTGGATTGAGTAATCTGTAATATGCCAAACCCACGCAATCAGGTTTAAGTCATTTAATCTGGACACAACTGTACTTTTGTCAAAATATCTGACTGTACTTTTGTCAAAATATCTGATTGCTCTATTTGTTATAATATCTGACTGCACTATTTGTCAAATTATCTGACTGTACTTTTGTCAAAATATCTGACTGTACTTTTGTCAAAATATCTGATTGCTCTATTTGTTAAAATATCTGACTGCACTATTTGTCAAAATATCTGACTGTACTTTTGTCAAAATATCTGACTGTACTTTTGTCCAAATATCTTAATGTACTTTTGTCCAAATATCTTACTTTACTTTTGTCCAATTATCATACCCTACTTTTGTCAAAATATCTGACTGTACTTTTGTCAAAATATCTGACTGCATTCCTGTCAAAATATCTGACTGCATTCTTGTCAAAATATCTTTCTGTACTTCTGTCAAATATCTGGCTCTACTCCTGTCAAAATATCTTTCTGTATTTCTGTAAAATATCTGACTGTAATTTTGTCAAAATATTTTTCTGCATTGCTGTCAAAATATCACTCACGTCACTAACCGTATGTTATTAAAAAAAATAATTAAATCAGTATTTACAGTAATTGCATAATTGTAGTTTCTAAGTACACCAGCTAAATGACATCAACATTTGTACGGTACAGGATTTGTTTGTTATTATCACTTTTTAAATAGCATACACTCAAGTCATTCTCATAAGAAGGCTATAAATTGTATATTTAAAAAAATTCTCATGATCTCTGGCAACACCTCATCACATGCAGTACAGATATTGTTTTAATGGTTATTTATGTGTAGCTCTCCACTCATGTATCCCATATTTATTATGTTTACAGATTTGGAGATTATAAAGAGCCACAGTTATTCTGTTCTCTTCCTTTCATTGACTTCATGTTGCTATCACAGTAAACATTGCTCACATAAAATATTGATCTTCCAAGAATATGTTCCCAAACTTATAATATATAAGGGTCACAATCAGGCCCCAACTTCTATTATCTAAGACCCTCCCATTTGAAGAGCTCTGATATACCACACATCTTTATTACTGTATAACAACCTCCAATTTGAAGAGCTCTGATATACCACACATCTTCATTACTGTATAACAACAAAACCTGCTTGTCACGTTTATTTTATTTTTACATAAGTGGCTTATCCAATATTATATCAAGACATTTTATTTTAGAAAATAATTATTGAAAAAAAAAATGTTCAGGAAAATAATTACTCAGAAAAACATTTTAACTTGGTAAATAATTTAATTTAAAAAAAAACAGTTAACGACAATTTGTAGTTTGAATTTTTAAAATATCTTTATTCATTTTACTTGCAAAGCTAAGGTTAAATGCAATACAAAGGTTAAATGCAGTGCTCAGGTTAAATTAGGCTGATTCTAGAAGTAGCCTTAATATCTAAGTCCCAACTGTTTCAAATATCACTTCTCAGTATATCTTTTCACTAACAGTGTTAAGTTAATGTCACCTCAATGGTGCATTCTTTTAATAGCACAGTAGTTGCTGTGTGTTTTTGTGTGTTAGTAATAATTTTATGCTTTAATTCAGTGTTTGTTCAATATAAATTTTCATAAATGTGCTCAAATGTTCATAGAGTGGATAAAAAAAACAATTTTTTAAAATTATTATTCATTGATATTACTCTAGATTAATTCCCTTTGAAGGGGGGATGACCTGAAATAGTGTGTCCCAAAATTGTAAATTAGAACTTTCTGTAAAAATTTTCTATCAATTAAAAATATAACTTACATTTATCTTTGAGTAGCAAAATTTATGACTCAGTCTCTTACATAGTATTTATGTTCGTAAATCACGATCTTATCACAAATAATCTTTTTATATTGTGAATAAAATGTGTTTTTAAAGATTTCGGAGTTAAATATTATATTTTTATAGTACACATATTAATAATGTGTTTTTTTAAAGAGTTGAGAGGCTCATCCCATACAAATATGGACATACATCCATTATAACCATATTATAATTAGCAGTATAGTGAATAGTAAGCTTAAAATAAAAATTAATTGAGCTAAGTTTTAAAATTATAAATTCTCCTTACAAAAATGTTGTAAAACCTAGAACATTTATTGACAACCTGAACTGAACATTATTCATCATCCTGTTAATTTATTAAACATTGGCAAAAAATTATTATCTCTAAATGTTTTGTAATCTGCTCCATACCTTTGACAAAAAATTATTTCCAGGTGCTAGATTATCTAAAGCTTCCAAATTTTCTTCTAAAATTTAAATATTCAAGCAATTCAAAAAAAAAAAAAAAAAAATCCTAAAAAACAATGGAATTTGGAAAATAAACTTCATTGGAAAAAAATTATTGTCTCTTAATGTTTTGTAATATTCTCCATACCTTTGACAAAAAATTATTTCCAGGGGTTAGATTATCTAAATCTTCCAAATTTTCTTCTAAAATTTAAATATTCAAGCAATTCAAAAAAAAAAAAAAAATATCCTAAAAAACCTGGGAATTTGGAAACTTAACTTTTTAAAAATTCTATATAATGTTTAACTGATTTTTATAAAAAAAAGTAATAGATCTATGCTTTTAAAGAAATATAACATAATTTTGTCCTTTTTCATTTTTAAAAAGAAAATCTCCAACATTTTATTTTATTAATTTAACAAAAAAACAAAATATTTTTTTCAAAATATATAAGAGACCTACAAGGTCTGACCAGCCATTTATTGCTTTCATTGTCTCAACAGGTCTACTGGGTTGGTCCAATTGTAGGCGGCGTCGCGGCAGGAGTTCTGTACGAGCACCTCTTTGCAGTGAACGCCAGTCTGGCAAAGGCAAAAGCATGCTTGCTGTCCAGTGATTATGATGACAACAAATACAAGGCTAACAAAATCAAGGTCTGTGTCTGAAAAAAAGAATGTTTGAAGAATTACCACAGTTATGTGACATGGAGGTCCTAAACCATCACAGCATGGCAATGCCATTCAATAACATTATAAATTAAATGCCATTCAATAACATTACATTTTAAATGCCATTCAATAACACTATAAATTAAATGCCATTCAATAACATTAGTCTATAAATTAAATGCCATTGGATAATGCTGTAAATTAAATGTCATTCAATAACACTATAAACTAAATGCCATTCAATAACATTAGTCTAAAATTAAATGCCATTCGATAACGCTGTTAATTAAATCCCATTCAATAACACCATAAATTGAATCCCATTCAATAACACTATAAATTGAATCCCATTCAATAACACTATTATTTGAATGCCATTTAATCTATAGATATATAAAAATGAATGTCTGTATGTCCCATATGTGCTCCTTTACCATTCATTCGATTGCGTTAAAACTTTAGTGAGTTGTTGTCTGCACCCCTGCAAAACTTTTATGAATTATTACAACCATTTTACAATATTTCATTTGGGACCAGGGGCCCTAAATTCGTCTTTCTATTATATGAACTATATAAATATAATTTCAAACAGAGCTCTTGCACGGGTGGACCAATAGCTACAAGTGTGTAGAATAAAATTTGAAAAATCTTCCTTCTGACAATGACTGCTGTATGTGGCCTGCTCACGCATAAAAAAAAATTCTAATTTATTCGTGTATGCACATAGAGAAAAAAAAATATTGTCCATATAAAAAGTACTTCAAAAAACATAATCAAACACAAACTCTTTCTTCTACGAGTGGCATTGCAATGCATTCCGGGTACTATCTAGTAGCACTATAATTTAAACCATACTGATAAGCTTTACAAACAAAAAAACTAAAAATCGTTTGTAATTCTAATAAAATTCTAAATTGAAGCAAGATTTATATAACTTAAAAAATCCCAGAAAAAGATAATACATACAATTTTAGAATTTTTGTTAACTTTCTGAATATCTTTTAAAATAAATCTAATTAAAAAACAACATGTGATGATGACGACTTCAGGAGAGCCACTTATAAAATAATATTCATAAATGTGGGGTAAAACTGCAACTTTATGTGACTTATGACATAAATATGCATTTGAATTATGATGAAAATATCCCCAAAAAGTAGCACATCCAAAAATATATTTTTCTATACTATATGAATTTGTTTAAACCAGTCTTTCAACACACAATATTTTTATTTTTCCAGGTGCGAATCATTGAAGAAGACCCAAGTGAAGAAGAGATTGGTGAAGAGGAACTCAGGCTTACAGAGAAGGCTAAAAAGTTTGGCTCCGACTCAAAAGTGTAAAAACACAATGGAGAAATGTCTCATGGACCACTTCACTATGTACATATATCAGGAACTCTTCAGTCTAGGAAAGGCAATAATGTGCCGTTTAAAGTATTTTTATTAGAAATATATTTATTTAAATAAAATTTACTTGTATATATGATAAATATATCAATTTTTATCACACTTTTCATTCCACCAAAAAAATATTTATATTACAAAAATATTTAATTTAAAAATCCAACTTGTTTACTGGAAGTAGAAAAGCCGCGAGCTTAGGTGCTAAAATGATATAAGCAAACTAGTGTTGCCAGATTTTCATATTTTAGTCTTATGTAAAGTAGAATTTGAATCTGCAAATGTTAAGCAAAGTGTTTGCCACCTGCAAGCGAAACATGAAGTAGCAAGTATTAAATTTACTACTTGGTTATAAATTTAGAACTTGTGTTTGATGTTTTAATAGATTATGTTTTTAGCAATTGTATTTGGTGTTTCATAAGACATGTTTTTTTAACAATTGTATTTTTTTGTCTGTCCTCAAGTGCTTCAGCCTTATTAGAGAATGTCAAATTGTAGAGATATGTTCCATATTTGTGCCACTCCTATGCACGAGTTGAGACTCACTTATAGTCTGTTTTATTTTTGTATGTGGAGCAATCAAAGAGAAACATAATATATATATGTAAATCATTTGTTTAAACCATTTGAGTAAACCATTTTTCAGCACTTATTCATGTAAAGCATAAATCATTTATGTAAACCATTTGTGTAAACCATTTTTCAGCACTTTTTTATTCATGTAAAGTGTAAGCCATTTGAGTAAACAATTTGTGTAAACCATTGGTGTAAGTCATTTATAAGCACTTATTCATGTAAAGCGTAAACCATTAATAAGCACTTATTTGTGTAAAGCTGTTAATCGCTACTGCCAAAGTTCATCTGTGTCTTATTTAAATAATTTATTCATAACTTCACCAAATTTCATTCTTTGTTCGCTCTTGTTCATAAAGTCGGCCTGACTGAGGGCTGAACCTATTTACAGACATCAGTGTCATTAATTGAGCTCATGGCTGCCATCATTGAAGAATTGTCTCAGTACTTCACATTAGTTATCTTAGAATAGAGAAACTAGTTGCCTCTTTTATGAGTCAAGCTGATGCAAAATGTTTGAAATTTTAAATGTGTTGTTTCGGTTATATCCCCTTAGCAGTGGGGCAGTGCCTCAATAGCCAAACTACTGACCAATTTAAGTATTGAAGAAAACTGAGCTCTTAACAACTGACCAATTTAGGTATTTCAGAAAACTGAGCTCTTCAAATGACCAATTTAAGTATTTAAGAAAACTGAGCTCTTAACAAATGACCAATTTAAGTATTTGAGAAAACTGAGCACTTAACAACTGACCAATTTAGGTATTTCAAAAAACTGAGCTCTTCACAAATGACCAATTTAAGTATTTTAGAAAACTGAGCTCTTAACAAATGACCAATTTAAGTATTTGAGAAAACTGAGCACTTAACAACTGACCAATTTAGGTATTTCAGAAAACTGAGCTCTCCACAAATGACCAATTTAAGTATTTGAGAAAACTGAGCTCTTAACAAATTACCTATTTAAGTATTTAAAGAACTTAGCTCTGTGTAAAAATCTTCAAGTGGTGCTATCACATCCTTTCTCAACATAATTGCCATTGTATGTAATAATAATGTGAATGTCTAGGGAATTTTATTGTTTTTTATATCTGAATAAAAATATTTTTACAACTATAGCTTAGCTGGCTCATAATATTTGATGATTTTGAGAAAGTTTGAAAAAAAAGAAACAAATCTAATGAATGAAGAGTATGAATGTAGTTATTATTCATGAATATTTAAAAAATATGTCCACCCGAACCACAGCAGGTTAAACACAACGTTACTTGAATTTTCATTAAATTATAATTCTTTTAATTTTATGGAAGCTACACAGAAATACAGAATCACAGATCCCAGCAATCAAATGAAGAGCTTAAGTGGAGCCACTTGTTCAAAATGATCATAATGAACTCTTTCTTTTCATATATCTGCAAATAACGTGGAGCCACTTGTTCAAAATGATCATAATGAACTCTTTCTTTTCATATATCAGCAAATAACATGGAGCCACTTGTTTAAAATGATCATAATGAACTCTTTCTTTTCATATATCAGCAAATAACGCCAACCCCATCCTTATCTTTCTTCCTCCACAAAAAAGTAAATAAATTTGTGTCATATTAGCAATCAGAATTGAAGTCTCTACAAACATGCAACTCTTTGTATGTCCCCAAAACAGACTTAAAACTAGTCATAGTACAGCAGCACAACAATAAAGTATTTATTATATTTTCTGAAACATTAATCACATCAACATATAAAAATGAATTCAGAAAACAATTGTCTGTGGGGTGCACATATAATCCCTTTTAGAAGCTATCTTTTTATTTGAACAATGTATCTTTAATGTAAACTTTATTGTGGTTTGCAAATGATCTTTATGGTTTCAAAATGATCTTTATGGTTTGCAAAATGATCTTTATGGTTTGCAAAATGATCTTTATGGTTTGCAAAATGATCTTTATGGTTTGCAAAATGATCTTAGATGATTGAAGCCCTGTCCACACTTAAAATCTCTTCAACAGATTTCACTGATTTTAGTGACTTCATCAGGTTGTAACCGTCATCTATATCATTTCAGAACAAAAGTTACATTTGTAACTATCTGTCAAAGAAGATTTGCCCTACTATAAACACGCATTGTAGCTATCTCGACAAGTCTACTGGGTTGGTTCAATGGTAGGAGGGGTCGCAGTAGGAGTTCTGTACGAGCACCACTTTGCAAAGGCCAAAGCATGCTTGCTGTCCACTGATTATGATAACAAATACAGGCCAACAAAATCAAGGTTTGTGTCTGAAAATTTTTTTTGTTGAAGAATTACGTCGGTCATGTGACATGCTGCTCCTAAACCATCACAGCATGGCAAAGGCCATTCGATAATATTATAAATTAAATAGCATTCAATAAAATTATAAATTAAATGCCAGAAAGAAGAATGTCAGCAAGAAGAATGTGACAGCAATATAAGTAGGTGAGAGGACAGCAAGAAGAATGTGATAGAACATTAGTCGTTGAGAGGACAGCAATAAGAGTGTGACAGATCATACGTAATTGATAAGGCCGCAAGAAAATGTCACAGAAAAATAAGTAGGTAAGAGGGCCACAAGAAGAATGTGGAAGACAAAACGTAGGTAAGGGGACAGCAAAACGTGACATAAAATAAGTAGGTTAGAGAACAGGAAGAAGAATTTCACAGAAAATCAGTACGTAAGAGGACAGCAAGAAGAATATGACAGAACATAAGTAGCTTAGAGGGCAGCAAGAAGAATGTGACAAAACATAAGTGGTTGAGATGGCCGCAAGAAGAATCTTGAATCAAATAATTACGTGAGAGACAAGCAAGAAGAATGTGACAGAACATAAGTAGGTGAGAAGGCAGCAATAAAATGTAAAATAAAATACGTAGATGAGTGTACAGCAAGAAGAAATTGACAGAACATAAGTGGTTGAGATGGCCGTAAGAAGAATCTGGAATAAAATAATTACGTGAGAGACAAGCAAGAAGAATGTGACAGAACATAAGTAGGTGAGAGTGTAGCAAGATGAATGTGCCGGAAAATATGTAGGCGAGAGGGCAGCAAGAAGAATGTAACATAACTTTATTAGATAAAGCAGCAAGAAGAATGTTACACAGAATAAGTCTGTGAGAGGACACGAAGAAGAATGTGATATAACATAAATAAGTAAGAAGACAGCAAGAAGAAAGTGAAACAAAATAAGTAGATGAGATGGCAGCAAGAAAAATGTGACAGAACTTAAGTAGTTGAGAGGCCAACAAGAAAAGTATGACAGAACTTAAGTAGTTGAGAGGTCAACAAGAAGAGTGGACAGAACTTAAGTAGTTGAGAGGCCAACAAGAAGAGTGTGACAGAACATAAGTAGTTGAGAGGTCAACAAGAAGAGTGGACAGAACTTAAGTAGTTGAGAGGCCAACAAGAAGAGTGGACAGAACATAAGTAGTTGAGAGGTCAACAAGAAGAGTGGACAGAACATAAGTAGTTGAGAGGCCAACAAGAAGAGTGTGACAGAACATAAGTAGTTGAGAGGTCAACAAGAAGAGTGTGACAGAACATAAGTAGTTGAGAAGGCAGCAAGAAGAATGTGACAAAACATAAGTGGTTGAGATGGCCGCAAGAAGAATCTGGAATCAAATAATTACGTGAGAGACAAGCAAGAAGAATGTGACAGAACATAAGTAGGTGAGAGGGTAGCAAGATGAATGTGCCGGAAAATATGTAGGCAAGAGAGCAGCAAGAAGAATGTAACAGAATATTATTAGATAAAGGTAGCAAGAAGAATGTGACATATAATAAGTCAGTGAGAGCGCATCAAGAAGAGTGTGACAGAACATAAGTATGTGGTAGTGCAGCAAGAAGAATATGACATAAAATAAATAAGTGAGAGGGCAGCAAGAAGAATATGCCAGATCATTGGTAGGTTAGAGGATAGCATGAGGAATGTGACAGAAAATGAGTAGATGAGAGATTAAATACAGACAAAATGGGGCATAAGAGAGGAAGATTAAGTCTACTACGATTTTACATACAATAGTAACATATTGTAACGATATGTCAAATTAGTTTTGCACTACCATAGTTAATAATGTAACCTACTCCGTAATATTACGCAAGATAAGCAGTGTCCCATCTCTAAACACTTTAATAGAAGCGACCAAAAGTTTTCTAAGATATTTGCAATCAGTACAATCGTGTCCTGCACAAACACACCAAACCGGATGAATTTTAAATAAAAGAAGCTGATCCAGACTTATGGAACCTTGACACCACATGACATGAATGTGATGTTCTCATTCACCTGTCAAACGTTTCTCTGCCCCTCCTTCTTACGACCTATTGCACTGTTTATCTTGTTAATTCTTACAATCGCATGCCACTTCAGGTGGGAGTAAGCTGAACGAGGTTATTTTAAAACATCCAAATTGATTCATATTAATTTTATAAGAGACCATGTCATTTTGAGTATCGGGTAGAGTTGTTAACTTTGTAAACTGGGTATAAATATAATTACAAATAATTATTATAACAGAACTATATTGAACAGGTTAAACTTTTCCCGGTATCATCCCATTTCAACGGAGGTAAACATTATTGGACATCAGATGTATCCATCAAGGCACTGATTTCCTGTACCAACACATCAGAGAGAGAGAGAGAGAGAGAGAGAGAGAGAGAGAGAGAGAGAGAGAGAGAGAGAGAGAGAGAGAGAGAGAGTTAGAAGGGAAAACAAAATAAATCAGCTTGTTGCAGAATATCGCAATTTGTAATTGATCAAATTCTCTCCTACTAATGATCCCCAATTTTAAAAAAAATATTTAAATATCTCCAAAATATTGTTAAAATATTGTAATTCGTTAGGATATTATTTTTCGCATTAATAATAAATAAATTCTTTTACTTCCTGTTATCTTGTTTTGGGAAAATCCAACTTCGGCAATAACAATGGCGATCATTAGAGTTGTTAACTATTTTCTTTTTCTTGTCATATTTTCATTTGGTATGTCTGCTGTGGAAGGCTCTTAGCCGAAACGTTCTTCTCTTATAGTCCTGTTTTTCGATTCAGGTTTCAACATACCTTGTTCTACTATTTCCTTCATTTACTTGAAAAGAGTCCTTTTTTTACTATCCGACCTTCTTAAGAATGGCAAAAATTAGTTCGTTTTTTTTTTCTCGCGAAGTTGAGGGTCGCACATTGCATGTCAAAAGAAATTATTATTATTTTTTTTAACGTTTTTTCGAAAACTATTCTTAATACTTCTAGCCTTTAACCTTATGCATAAAAGAACATAAATCCAATAGATTTATCCAGTTATAAGAATATAAAGAAAGCGAAAAAACCCGTAGCTCTTCTTTAGTGATATATTTCTCTTTGAGTTGAACTTTCAATTTTCTTAACTAAAGGTAGCCATCATCAGCGCCCGCCCTCATCAGTGTTTTAAATGGTCACCAGTCACAGCGTTAACGACGTTTTTTTTAGACTTTATGTTGGTCATGAAAGGAACCCAGCTTCACTTATGTAAGGGGTTTCCATCAACATAGTCAGAATTAAGTAACACAACTTCCAGAGTTGTGGCGGAAATTCCCATTGAGCTTAATATTTTGGTCCGTGGCATTCATATTCTGGACCTTATTTTCCTCAGTACAAATATTTATATTCTTTAACTTCCTGTAATCCTACTTCTTACCACAACTAAATCAAAGGAGATCTTTGAAGTTTTAAAAATATATTTTTGTTACTGTGCTCTGTTTCTCGTCCTATTTTCATTTGTCCTGTTTCTTGTCCTATTTTCATTTGTCCTGTTTCTTGTCCTATTTTCAATTCTCCTGTTTCTTGTCGTATTTTCATTTGTCCTGTTTCTTGTCCTATTTTCATTTGTCCTGTTTCTTGTCCTATTTTCATCTGTCCTGTTTCTTGTTGTATTTTCATTTGTCCTGCTTCTTGTCGTATTTTCATTTGTCCTGTTTCTTGTCCTATTTTCATTTGTTCTGTTTCTTGTCCTATTTTCATTTGTCCTGTTTGTTGTCGTATTTTCATTTCTCCTGTTTCTTGTCGTATTTTCATTTGTCCTGTTTCTTGTCCTATTTTCATTTGTCCTGTTTCTTGTCGTATTTTCATTTTTCCTGTTTCTTGTCGTATTTTCATTTGTCCTGCTTCTTGTCCTATTTTCATTTGTCCTGTTTCTTGTCTTATTTTCATTTGTCCTGTTTCTTGTCCTATTTTCATTTGTCCTGTTTCTTGTCGTATTTTCATTTGTCATGCTTCTTGTCGTATTTTCATTTGTCCTGCTTCTTGTCCTATTTTATTTGTCCTGTTTCTTGTCCTATTTTGATTTGTCCTGTTTTTCGTCCTATTTTGATTTGTCCTGTTTCTTGTCCTATTTTCATTTGTCCTGTTTCTTGTCGTATTTTCATTTGTCCTGTTTCTTGTCCTATTTTCATTTGTCCTGTTTCTTGTCGTATTTTCATTTGTCCTGCTTCTTGTCCTATTTTCATTTGTCCTGTTTCTTGTCCTATTTTCATTTGTCCTGTTTCTTGTCCTATTTTCAATTGTCCTGTTTCTTGTCCTATTTTCATTTGTCCTGTTTCTTGTCCTATTTTCATTTGTCCTGTTTCTTGTCCTATTTTCATTTGCCCTGTTTCTTGTTGTATTTTCATTTGTCATGTTACTGGTCTTATTTTCATTTGTCCTGTTTCTTGTCCTATTTTCATTTGTCCTTTTTCTTGTTGTATTTTCATTTGTCCTGTTTCTTGTCGTATTTTCATTTGTCATGTTTCTTGTCGTATTTTCATTTGTCCTGCTTCTTGTCCTATTTTATTTGTCCTGTTTCTTGTCCTATTTTGATTTGTCCTGTTTTTCGTCCTATTTTGATTTGTCCTGTTTCTTGTCCTATTTTCATTTGTCCTGTTTCTTGTCCTATTTTCATTTGTCCTGTTTCTTGTCCTATTTTCATTTGTCCTGTTCGCTGAAGACGGCTCTAAGCCGAAGCGGTCACATCTTATTGTCCTGTTTTTTTATTTAAAATTCAAGCTTCAACATAACTGTTCTACTATTTTATTTAGTTTAAACCCCAATTTAGCTTAAACCCCCATTCAGCTTAAACTTCCATTTAAACCCTCTTTTAGCCAAAAGCCCATTTAAACAACTTTGTAGCCAGCCATAAGTGCGTTTTAACTTCATATGAAATCTTTTACCTTCCTGTAATCCTACTTCTTATCCTACTTTGATAATCTTTCAACTGGAAAAAAAAAAAAAAACAGAAATACAACAAAAACTAACCCAACTTTGGTCAAATTATGGTGGCTGTTTGTGCACCGGCAAGTCATTGGATGTTCACTAGAGTTCCAAAGTTAACTTGTGTCCCCTACAGGCCCATTCAAAAGAGCTAAATTTAAATTTAAAAAAAAAACAAAAAAACAGAAAAGAAGGAAAGAAACTGTGCCCTCCACCATGCCGAATCTATTCTGCCGGAAACAAGCGGCACACAGTTTTGAAAGACAGCGAGTTATTTATAGTTCAGCCCCAGCAGGATGTCTTCACGCTCTTTTGATGTGTGGCGCATGTCTTTTAGACCAAGGTGATATCGCAGCATTAAATAGCCGTTACACCATTAAAGTGCTGGCGTATTGCAAGAGGCCGAGATTTTTTTGACACCGATATTCGGTGAATGTTGAGTGTGACGACCCAGTTCTTAGCACGTTCTTTGTTATTGTAGTTGACAGCAGGGTGAAGGACGTTTTTTTCTCCGTAGATTTAGGGACGTAGCCAGGGTCAGTGACACCAGGGGCGGCCCAAGATCTTCGCGACCCCATTTCCACGAAACAAAATCCTTTAATTGGCCGAAAACGCCACCCCTACATATAGAAAAATAGTGACGCCCGGAGTGGGCCACCACGCCACTCCTACTTTTCACGCCACTGTAGATTTGTCCCAAGGCCGTAACTCCACTCCTACTTTTCACGCCACTGTAGATTTGTCCCAGGGCCGGCGCTAGACATTTTTAGGTTGGGTGAAAAAAGGCAATTGTCGCGCTCTGAATAATTATGAGAAGAGTTCAGAAATGTTATTATTATTTTATTTTTTTTGATGATCACGCATCGTAGCCTCCTTGTGTGGACCCTGATTAGTCCCCATAACAGCATGCCTGAGATGAGACAAGCAAGTAAGCTGGGACGAAAAAGTGAGGGGTGCCGCAGTTCCCGGGTTGCCATGATTTTATCCTCAACTTTAAGCTCAAGCGCTTAGCCAAACTAACTTTAAAAAAAAAAATAGTTTCAAATTTGTCATTTTGATAACATTTAAGATTTGTGTACTAAATTGCTTTCATCTTATCTAGGAGAAAGTACTTTATTAAGGAGATAACTTTATAGTGGTTGGAGCGGGGGCTGATGGTGGTGATGGTACATTGAACTTTACATACTGACAACATTAGTGATGGTCTTTTACGTGGAGGAGAATGGTGGTGAAAAACACGGTCAATAGTTTGTCATAGTCTTTGTGGAGGATTGTGTTGAACAACACTGTCATTGCATTGTCATAGTCTTTGTGGAGGATTGTGTTGAACAACACTGTCACTAACTTGTCACAGTCTTTGTGGAGGATTGTGTTGAACAACACTGTTATTACCTTGTCATAGTCTTTGTGGAGGATTGTGTTGAGCAACACTGTCACTACCTTGTCATAGTCCTTGTGGAGGATTGTGTTGAAATACACTGTCTTTACATTGTCACAGTCTTTGTGGAGGATTGTGTTGAGCAACACTGTCTTTACATTGTCACAGTCTTTGTGGAGGATTGTGTTGAACAACACTGTCACTACCTTGTCACAGCTTTTGTTGAGGATTGTGTTGAACAACACTGTCCCTACCTTGTCATAATCTTTGTGGAGGATTGTGTTGAACAACACTGTCACTACCTTGTCATGGTCTTTGTGGAGGATTGTGTTGAAATACACTGTCATTACGTCGTCACAGTCTTTGTGGAGGATTGTGTTGAACAACACTGTCACTACCTTGTCATAGTCTTTGTGGAGGATTGTGTTGAACAACACTGTCACTACCTTTTCATAGTCTTTGAGGAGGATTGTGTTGAACAACACTGTTATTACATTGTCACAGAGGAGGATAAAGAAGACGTTGAAAAAAGACATACAAATCTGCAGCCTTTCTTCACCCATCTGCTGATTATGACGATGACATTGAAACACATAGTACCGCGGATGCTCTCGAAGACTGAAATAATGAATTAAAGACTGTAGACTAGAATATATAACTTAATCATATCGGTAAACATTTTGCGAAACTTTCTACCAGCTAATGAGACGTCACAACTCCTAACAATCCAAAGTTTACGTATATAATTAAAACAGTAATTTTGATGAATTTTCGCAGTAGAAGGTAGAAATTATTGCAAAGTGCCTACCATTATTCATTATTATTTAGATAACATCGGGTCTAATATTCTGGTTTAAATATAATATATTTCCTGATGATTCTATTATACAGCCTGTCAGGGGACTGTTCCTAGGCAACAGCTTCGTCCCAACTGCGATGTTACTTAATCATGAAGTAGAAACAACGTTCAATACAGTGAGTGAGCTGAGATTTATTTCAAAACGATCTTTCTCTTTCTGTTCCCCAAAACAATGGGTGAGGTCAAGCTTTTCACCAATTGCTGTTGTTGATTGTGTACGTTTCTAATTTTTCGTTGGGAAGCACAGTGAGCCTAGCCATAGGATAATCCAGAACATCAATTGGATGATACAATGGCGTCGCAGGAGTTGTTGGAATGTTGTACCAATGTCAATGACTCCGTCTCCGGATTTGAATTCAGAGTTTCCTTCTCTTAGATGACTTGCCCTCCACCCGACTTTTTTTGGAATTGAGCCCCATACCATCTACACGAGATTGGCTCAGTTTAGACCACTCGGCCACCCAGCACTACCTAACTACGCCAAATCCTGACTGATCATCTCCACCACCTTCGTTTCCCCACATGTACCGTCTCCCGCACAACCAAAGCAGTACCCAGTGCATGTCCCGTGCCAATGCGTTTTGTGAAGAATTCATGAATGGCTGTGACAGAATTTTCCACGTCACGCTTCCGTCAAAACATTCTTTTGACCAAGTTTACACCCCCCCACCCCCACCCCCCCACCCCCACCCCCGAGTACATCTGCTCTATTTGGTAATGACGATAGGTGGAAATGTAAGGACATCTGACGAGAGGAGCCCCTGTGCATGTCCCGTGCCAATGCGTTTTGTGAAGAATTCATGAATGGCTGTGACAGAATTTTCCACGTCACGCTTCCGTCAAAACATTCTTTTGACCAAGTTTACACCCCCCCACCACCACCCCCCCACCCCCACCCCCGAGTACATCTGCTCTATTTGGTAATGACGATAGGTGGAAATGTAAGGACATCTGACGAGAGGAGCCCCCCGCCCCCCACACGCAAATGTTTAAGAAATTAACAGTACAACAAGATAAGCGTGTAGCAGTGGTAAAAATATAAGAGTGTAGCCGTTCAAAAAGTTAAGAATTTAGCAGTGCAATAAATTAACAATGTAGCTGTGTAAGAAGATAAAAATGTAACTGTGTAACAAGTTAACAATGTAGCTGTATAGCAAGTAACAATGTAGCTGTGTAGCAAGTTAACAATGTAGCTGTGTAGCAATTTAACAATGAAGCTGTGTAGCAAGTTAACAATGTAGCTGTGTAACAAGTTGACAATGTTGCTGTGTATCAAGTTAACAATGTAGCTGCGTAGCAAGTTAATAATGTAGCTGTGTAGCTAGTTGACAATGTAGCTGTGTAACAAGCTAAAAATGTAGCTGTGTAGCAAGTTAACAATGTAGCTGTGTAACAATATAATTATGTAGATATGTAACAAGTTAACAATGTAGCTGTGTAGCAAGTTAACAATGTAGCTGTGTAGCAAGTGAACAATGCAGCTGTGAAAAAGTTAACAATGTAGGTTTGTAACAAGTTAACAATGTAGCTGTAAAGCAAGCTAAAAATGTAGCTGTGTAGCAAGTTAACAATGAAGCTGTGAAGCAAGTTAACAATGTAGCTGTGTAGCAAGTTGACAATGTTGCTGTGTATCAAGTTAACAATGTAGCTGCGTAGCAAGTTAACAATGTAGCTGTGTAGCAAGTTAACAATGAAGCTGTGTAGCAAGTTAACAATGTAGCTGTGTAACAAGTTGACAATGTTGCTGTGTATCAAGTTAACAATGTAGCTGTATAGCAAGTTAACAATGTAGCTATGTAGCTAGTTAACAATGTAGCTGTGTAACAAGCTAAAAATGTAGCTGTGTAGGAAGTTAACAGTGTAACTGTGTAACAATATAATTATGTAGCTATGTAACAAGTTAACAATGTAGCTGTGTAGCAAGTTAACAATGTAGCTGTGTAGCAAGTTAACAATGTAGCTATATAGCAAGTTAACAATGTAGTTGTGTAACAAGCTAAAAATGTAGCTGTGTAGCAAGTTAACAATGTAGCTGTGTAACAATATAATTATGTAGCTATGTAACAAGTTAACAATGCAGCTGTGTAGCAAGTTAACAATGTAGCTGTGTAGCAAGTTAAAAATTTAACTGTGTAACAAGTTAACAATGTATGCGTATAACAAGCTAACAATGTAGCTGTGTAGCAAGTGAACAATGCAGCTGTGAAAAAGTTAACAATGTAGCTTTGTAACAAGTTAACAATGTAGCTGTAAAGCAAGCTAACAATGTAGCTGTGTAGCAAGTTAACAATGTAGCTGTGTAGCAAGTTAACAATGTAGCTATTTAGCAATTTAACAATGTAGCAGTGTAACAAGTTAACAATATAACTGTGTAACAAGTTAACAATGTAGCTGTGTCACAAGTTAACAATGTAGCTGTATAGAAAGCTTACAATGTAGCTGTGTAGCAAGTTAACAATGTAGCTGTGTAACAAGTTAACAATGTAGCCTTGTAGCCGTTCAAAAAGTTATGAATTTAGCAGTGCAACAAATTAACAATGTAGCCGTGTAACAAGTTAACGATGTCACTGAGTAGCAAGTTAACACTTTAGCTGTGTATCAATCGTACAATATAGATGAGTAGCAAGTTAACGATGTAGCTGTGTTTCAAGCGTACAATGTAGCTGTTTAACAAGTTAATAATGTAGCTCTGTATCAAGCGTACAATGTAGCTATGTAGCAAGTTAATGAAGTAGCTCTTCTTGTATCATGACCTGATCAAGATGAGCAATTATTTGGATTTTGTGTGTTTGTTTATTGATGAAGTTTGCAATGAAAAAAATTCTAAAAAGCCTTTCACCACCTTAAATCTTTTGTCATGTACGTGGATGCTGGGCTCAACATAAGGGCGTCGAGCAGCTGGTTGGTATATGACCTCATTTTATTGTGTGTTAATGTTGAGCCCGAAGTTTGTACTGGCATGAGAAAAGTTTGTGACGCAGCGTTGCAAATTCACTTCTGATACAGCGTTTAGGGCACTGTCGTCTGCATACAGGAGGTCCCTGATGGTGTCTGTCAGGACCTTCGTTTTGGCATGTTGTCTCTTGGGGTTTAATAGATTACCATCAGTTCCGCATCTGAAGCCGATTCCAGCATCTCCCTCTCCGAAGGTATCGGTCAGCATTGCGGAAAACATGAGGCTGAAAAGTGTTGAGGCAAGTACACGGCCTTGTTTCACGCCGTTTGTTACAGGGAATGGTTTGGACGTCTCTCCATTATCCCAAACTCTAGCCTGCATACCTTCATGGAATAGTCGTACCATTGACACGAACTTTCTGGGGCATCCATATTTGACCATGACCTTCCAAATGCCCTCTATACTAACAGTGTCGAAAGCTTTGGTCAGGTCTACAAAGGTAGAGAAGAGGTCAACATTTGTTCCCTGCACTTTTCCTGTAGCTGTCTGGCTGCAAACACCATATCCATGGTTCCTCGTTCCTTCTGGAAGCCACATTGACTTTCTGGCAGTAAACCGTTTTCAAGATGCCTGTTAAGACGATTTAGCAGGAGTCTGGCTAATATCTTGCCTGCAATTGAGATCAGTGATATGCCACGGTGGTTGTCGCATGATTGACGGTTCCCTTTACGCTTGTACAGCTGAACAATAGATGGATCTTTGAAGTCCTGTGGAGTGATCTCTTACTGCCACATACGTAGGAGCAGCTGGTGAAGCCTTTCAGACAGAGCTGTCCCCCCTTCTTTGTATACTTCAGACAGGATTTAGTCATCACCTGGTGCTTTGCCGCTTGAGAGAAGACATAGAGCATGTTGGGTCTTAGATAGGGTAGGGGGGTCTTCCATAGAGACCATGTCTCTGACCAAAAAGTGAAAGAAAGGATACGTCAAGCAATGATGACACCCTGGTGACTGTAAAAAAGTGCAAACTGGAATAGCATGGCCACGTGACAAAAAAAAAGAATGACTCACCAAAGAAATCATTCAGGTCACAACGAGAGTAGGGAGAAGAAGAGGAAGGCGGAGGGGGGAGAAGAGGAAGACAGAGAAAAAGATGGGAAGATTGGACGGGACTAAAACTAGGCGATGCTGTGTGAAGTGCAGAAAACAGAGAGGAGTGGAAGAGGATGTTTTCATGTCACCTGTGGCGTCCCAACGGTTCAAGGACTAATGGACATGATGATGATAATGAATGTTATCGACAACGAGTTGTATGTATAATTTCAGCTCGATAGGTTGATGGAAAGTGGGTCAATTAGCTTCCGAAGATTTGCCAGACAGCCATAAACAAAAGAAAAGTTATTATTTAGGAATTAAAATACATTAAGATATACTTGGTTGAATTACCTCTTGACAAAATGAACAGTGGTGAAAACATTTTTGTAAAAATCATGCTCAATTTGTTAGTCTACGCTATAAATATAGCGACAGGTAAGAAGATTGCGACCTGATTGGATCTAACAGACGGGCATTGAATAAAATGCACTACAATCGTTAGCCTTCCAAGATTAGATTGTATCAAGTGAAGTTGTTGAAGTGAAAAGTCAAATGGTAGATCATCGTCTTAGAACCCATCGGCTTTTTTTTTTTGTTTTTTTTTTTTTAAAATTAGGTAACTATTATTACTTTACACTCAACATCTTTTTTAAAATTAATTTGAACTTATTTAAACATTATTGTTAACGTACGAAGGAATATAATTAGTTACTGGGCTTTGTTTGTGGGCTTTTGTTAGTGGGCTTTTTGTCAATTGTTTTTATTGGTTTTACCCATCGGCTTTTTTTTTTTGTTTTTTTTTTTTTAAAATTAGGTAACTATTATTACTTTACACTCAACATCTTATTTAAAATTAATTTGAACTTATTTAAACATTATTGTTAACGTACGAAGGAATATAATTAGTTACTGGGCTTTGTTTGTGGGCTTTTGTTAGTGGGCTTTTTGTCAATTGTTTTTACTGGCTTCTAAAACAAAAAAAATGTTTTTTAAATATTGCCTTGTCTTGTTTAGTTCTATTTGTCAATGGTGTCTTTTACCTGCCAGATAATGTGGTCTTTTACCTGTCAAGTAATGTGGTTTTTTTACCTGTCACATAATGTGGTCTTTTACCTGTCCCATAATGTGGTCTTTTACCTGTAACCATGGACGCAATAATTAATTAACTTAAACATTTGTCAGAATTGTCTCTAAGTGTGTTACTTGTCAAATATGTGGATACACATTTCTGTAATCATTCAGTTATATAGAGATACACATTTCTGTAATCATTCAGTTATATATAGATACACATTTCTGTAATCATTCAGTTGTATATAGATACACATTTCTGTAATCATTCAGTTATATATAGATACACATTTCTGTAATCATTAAGTTATATATAGATACACATTTCTGTAATCATTAAGTTATATATAGATACACATTTCTGTAATCATTAAGTTATATATAGATACACATTTCTGTAATCATTAAGTTATATATAGATACACATTTCTGTAATCATTAAGTTATATATAGATACACATTTCTGTAATCATTCAGTTGTATATAGATACACATTTCTGTAATCATTCAGTTGTATATAGATACACATTTCTGTAATCATTCAGTTGTATATAGATACACATTTCTGTAATCATTCAGTTATATATAGATACACATTTCTGTAATCATTCAGTTATATATAGATACACATTTCTGTAATCATTCAGTTATATATAGATACACATTTCTGTAATCATTCAGTTATATATAGATACACATTTCTGTAATCATTCAGTTATATATAGATACACATTTCTGTAATCATTCAGTTATATATAGATACACATTTCTGTAATCATTCAGTTATATATAGATACACATTTCTGTAATCATTCAGTTATATATAGATACACATTTCTGTAATCATTCAGTTATATATAGATACACATTTCTGTAATCATTCAGTTATATATAGATACACATTTCTGTAATCATTCAGTTATATATAGATACACATTTCTGTAATCATTCAGTTATATATAGATACAAATTTCTGTAATCATTCAGTTATATATAGATACACATTTCTGTAATCATTCAGTTATATATAGATACACATTTCTGTAATCATTCAGTTATATATAGATACACATTTCTGTAATCATTCAGTTATATATAGATAGATACACATTTCTGTAATCATTCAGTTATATATAGATACACATTTCTGTAATCATTCAGTTATATATAGATACACATTTCTGTAATCATTCAGTTATATATAGATACACATTTCTGTAATCATTAAGTTATATATAGATACACATTTCTGTAATCATTCAGTTATATATAGATACACATTTCTGTAATCATTCAGTTATATATAGATACACATTTCTGTAATCATTAAGTTATATATAGATACACATTTCTGTAATCATTAAGTTATATATATTAATTTTGTGTGTGTATGTGTTATTCTTCCCAATGACATCTTTAGGATAGACAGTTTCTTCTAGATGCTGCCTACCTATGACATCTGTAGGATAGGCAGTTTCTTCTAGATGCTGCCTACCTATGACATCTGTAGGAGGGGCAGTTTCTTCTAGATGCTGCCTACCTATGACATCTGTAGGATGGGCAGTTTCTTCTAGATGCTGCCTACCTATGACATCTGTAGGAGGGGCAGTTTCTTCTAGATGCTGCCTACCTATGACATCTGTAGGATGGGCAGTTTCTTCTAAGAAATTCATCTGTTTAACATAATGAAATTATAAAAGCTTAACTGATCATAAACGAATGCTTAAATGTTGTTGCATGGTAACCAAATGATTTTCTTCATCCTCTTTACCCCATTGTCCCCATTCTCTTCATCCTCTCTAGCCCTTTGTCCCACATTCTCTCCATTCTCTTTAGCCCATTGTCCCCATTCTCTTCATCCTCTCTAGCCCTTTGTCCCACATTCTCTCCATTCTCTTTAGCCCATTGTCCCCATTCTCTTCATCCTCTCTTGCCCTTTGTCCCAGATTCTCTCCATTCTCTTTAGCCCATTGTCCCCATTCTCTTTATCCTCTCTAGCCCTTTGTCCCACATTCTCTCCATTCTCTTTAGCCCATTGTCCCCATTCTCTTCATCCTCTCTAGCCCTTTGTCCCACATTCTCTCCATTCTCTTTAGCCCATTGTTCCCATTCTCTTCATCCTCTCTTGCCCTTTGTCCCCATTCTCTTCATCCTCTCTAGCCATTTGTCCCACCTTCTCTCCATTATCTTTAGCCCATGCCTCCCCTTTCTCTTCATCATATCTAGCCCATGTATTTTTAAAATCTAATTTCCTAACAGCCCAGTCCGAATGCCCTTTCCCCTTTGACCCAAGACACTCCGCCTTTGCAAATAGCTCTTGAATTACAGCCATCGTGTCCGTAACGTACATCAAACACTACTTTTATAAGAAGCTCACACATCTCCACGGGAATTAAAATGTACATTGTTTTCCTCACATGGTCCCCAGGTCAGTTTATAAATTAATTCTGCTTTTCAATTCGTTTGTAAAAAGAATTCTGTTGGGAACCCTCAGTCACTACAATGATGAGAAAGAGTGTGTAGTCTTGTCCTTGACCTCTACAGACCCCCCCCACCCCACCCGATCCCCAACCCCCGTTATCTATCATTATTTAATCTCAACTCTATTGTGACTAGAATGTCAAAACTTGGCGACTTGCCTGCACCCCTACCTCACTCAGGCGTAACAAGGAGTCCTGCATCTTCAGTCTGGGACCCATTTACCCAGAAGAGCATTGACAGGTTGGAGGCGGTCCAGCGACGAGCAGCACGTTTTGTCCTAAACCGCTACAGGAATACCTCTAGTGTTGGCAGCATGCTAGAAACACTAGGCTGGTCACCATTGGAGAAACGACGACGACAATCCAGGCTCTCCATGATGTACAAGATAAATAATGGGCTGGTCCACTGTTCCAGTATTAAACAGAAACTCGTCCCTCTCCCCCATAGACAGCGACGAGGCCATGACAGGCAATTCAGGCTCATACCAGCAAGAAGCCAGTATAGGAGCTGCTCATTCCTGCCCAAGACAATCAGGGACTGGAACCATCTTTCAAAAGGAACAGTTGAGGCGACAACACTAGACACATTTGTGTCTATTGCCTCAAGCCTTCAAACCCCTAGTGCATAATTTCCTCATCACCACCAGTAACAGAAACAATGCAAATCCCATCTACATGCATATGAGCCAAAATGATCAATAAATTGATCGTGGGCCCTTAAGATATAGAAGAAGAAGAAGGCGTGGCAACACAATACAAAGGCATGGGGCTTGCTGCTGCGCTGGAACGGACAGCGGAACAAAGCGAAATCGGGAGACAGCACAGCAGGATACGGGAACAGCATGATACATCAAAAGCAACCAAACCAAGATACTTCACAGCTTGGGACAGTCCCACTAAGAGGATTCCACACAGTCAAAAAGTTAATTGGATAATAAAAAAAAAACTCAACCATGTAGCCAAGTGTTAGTCCCCCCCCCCTCCCCCACCTCTTGAAAAAAATACGGAAATGACGTCCCTATCCCTCCCCTCATTTCTCCAATAGCCCCCACCCCCTAAAAAAGTCCTTCAGTTTGATTAAATTTACGTCATCAAGACGACATGTGGCCCATTGAGGCGTAAATGCCCAATGAGGGGTAAATGTCCATTGAGGCTTAAATGCCCATTAGGCGTGCAGGCCCATTGAAGCGTAAATGCTCACTGAAGCATGGCAGCGCTAGAAGTAGAATCATGTGGCACTGGGCTAGAGTGTCATTACCTTAAGATGGCAATGAGTGGGTACAATGAGACGGTCATTCACGCATTCAGAGTGAATATTTATCATCTGGCGTAACGGTAAGGATGCTAACCGAATGCAACGGCTATTACAGCAATACATCTCTTCTATCAGCAAGAAAATGCTGCAATGACAAATAGAAATCAACACCAAGAAGACGGTATATTCATTATTCACGAAGGTCGATCCATTCTCCAAAAGTGATCGAGATCAAGATGTAGCATTCGAATGGGACTAGCAACCGGTCTATATGGGAGTCAAATTGGATCAAAAGTTGCAAATGCACATTTTATACAGGACGTAAACTCCAAGCCGACCACCAAGCTCAACCTGGTGAAGAAGTTGACATTCCCGAATTGGGGCACTGGCGTAAATATGCTCAGATCGCTTTGTTGAGCCATGCAAGGTCGGTGGTGGAACATTGCATGTCTTTCCACCAAGCCTTTGAAAGCAAAACTGCATTGGAATAGTTTAGCCAAATCCGGAATGAGGCTTTGAGATTTATCTGTTTTGCATTTAAAACAACACCCACAGTTGCTGTAGATGACTTGGCAAATGTTGAAACGCTAAGTCTAAAAAGGGACAAAGCTATATAAACTTCTTTATACCGTGGACAGGTTCAGGTGGTTATATGGGGACGAACCACAACTTCAAATGCAGGGTAACTGGGAATGGGGTAGGCGGCTGAAACGCTCGCCCTTTATGCATCAAGTTGCAAAACTTGAGAAGACAGTTAACCTACCCCGAAATAGAGAAAGTCTGACCAACATACCACCCAATCCACCGTATTCAGAACCTTCTCGTCTCACTATATATTTGGCTTGACCGACACAACAGTGACGTCGCTGCGGCCCTGCACGTGTCCAGAAAATGGCTGCCTTGGAGACCATGGACGGGTTTCTGAAAACCCTTCTGAAAGTTTTCACGGACGGGTCCGTCAACACAAGAGAAAGAAATGCGGGGTATGGTACAATCATCCTCTTCCCAACTGGAGGGGTCATCAAATGAGGAACTTTCATGGCCCGGTGGGACAACAGTATTGAATTTCGATGAGAAGCTGGAGGCTATTGTTAGGGCTCTGTCAAGTGTGTACCACACCCTAGAGAGGTGCGAGATTGTGGGACTAAGCGTATAGTCATCTACTCCGACTCTATATCTGCTCTTGAGATCTTGAGTCAGGAGGCAGGTACCAATCACTTAGTTGGTGCCATCTTGGATGACGTGGGCATGATAGATAAAATTGGAAGGACGGTAACAGTGCAGTGGATTCCAGTTCACGTAAAAGCAGACACAATGGCAAACACCATGGCTTTCCTGCCTCATCAAGATGTATTAGTCCCATATCTAGATATAAAAAAAAAAACTGGCTGGGAGACGATTTTCGCTAAAAACGGTACATGGAGTGGGCAGACAACACAACCAGGTAGAGGGACGACAACACGATCAGGCAGTGGGCAGTCAGAAAGACCAGGCAGTGGGCAGACTGCTAGACCATGCAGTGCGTAGACAGCTCAACCAGGCAGTGGGCAGACAATACGACCAGGCAGTGGGCAGACAGCTCGACCAGGCAGTGGGCAGAAAGATCGATCAGGAAGTGGGCAGACAGTACGACCAGGCAGTGGGCAGACAACACAACCAGGCAGTGGGCAGACAGTACGACCAGGCAGTGGGCAGACAGTACGACCAGGCAGTGGGCAGACAGCTCGACCAGGCAGTGGGCAGACAGCTCAACCAGGCAGTGGGCAGACAATACGACCAGGCAGTGGGCAGACAGNGGCAGTGGGCAGACAGGACGACCAGGCAGTGGGCAGACAGGCCGACCAGGCAGTGGGCAGACAGCTCGACCAGGCAGTGGGCAGACAGCTCAACCAGGCAGTGGGCAGACAATACGACCAGGCAGTGGGCAGACAGCTCGACCAGGCAGTGGGCTGACAGATCGATCAGGCAGTGGGCAGACAGCAATACCAGGCAGTGGGCAGACAGCAAGAGCAGGCAGTGGGCAGACAGCAAGACCAGACAGTGGACTGACAGCACGCAAGACAGTGTGAAGACAGCTCGATCAGACAGTGGGCAGACAGCAAGACCAGGCAGTGGCCAGACAGCAAGACAAGGCCTTGGGCAGACAGCAAGATCAGGCAGTGGGCAGACAGCAAGACCAGGCTATATAGCTCAGCTCAACAGATGGAGTTGATAGCCGACAATGCTATATGGCTCATCTCAACAGATGGAGTTGGTAGCCGACAGTGCTATATGGCTCAGCTGAACAGATGGAGTTGGTAGCCAATGTACGAGCAGGGGTTTTAAGAGAAGTAATCTCAAACCCTTAACATGATATATGAGTTAGTAGATAGTAGTATCTTCTTCAAAGTTCTATAGTGAATCGACACTAGATATTAGTATACTCTTCAATGTACTGTAAACAATTTAATTACATAATAGTATAGTCTTTAATGAACTGTACACTATTTAATTAGATAGTAGTATACTCTTCAATGTACTGTACACAATTTAATTAGATGGTGGTAAAGTCTTCAATGAATTGTCCCCAGTGTATGTCACGGGTCAGTGCATATTATTGACAATTCATGAATGGTTGTTTTTGACTGACGTCTCACCAGATCGCTCGCGTGGAAATATTCTTTGTCCAGGTTTCAATCTTCTGTTATATTTTGAACTGAGCACAGGTGGAAAATTTGCGCGTTATGACATCCAGCAATCCCCCCCCCCCCTTTTTCCGCCAAAACTTTTTTTTTTTTCGCTAATCCAATATCCTCTAGTCTGTCGTCAATAACATGTACCAATAAATACGACGGTCAGTCCATTGCCTAGCATTTGGGAACAGTTGAACAAATTAGTCGGAAGTGCCTTGTGAAATCCTGAATTGAAAGAGAAGGTGGTAATGATGTACCGTGCATCAAGTTAACAATTTAGCCGTGCATCAAGTGAACAATTCATCCGTGCATCAAGTTAACATTTCAGCCGTGCATCAAGTTAACATTTCAGCCGTGCGTCAAGTTAACATTTCAGCTGTGCATCAAGTTAACAAATCCATTAATTCAAATTTGACCGGGATTATTCTTCGCTTGTATCATCACGTGACCAAGATGTTTGGTCGTTTGCAAACTGTTTATTTATTTATTTATGAAGTTTGTAAACAAACACTTGGTTGAATTATCTCTTGTTCAACGAAAAACAACGCTAAAATAAACAGTCGTTGCCAATTTCTTAGTTTGAGCCAGTCAAAGTATAGGGAAGTGCAAGAAGGTGAATAAACTTAAATTGTTTAAGTGAATAGCCAATTTGTGGCTCAACCTTGTACAAGTAATTCTTCTTCTGTTTTTTACACTGACATACCATTTAAACTTATTTGGAAATTTCAATTAAGAATTTGTTTTCTTGTAAAATTCAATTTAACCTTGTAAATGTGAACATTATATTCAAGTGAGACTTGTTGGTGGTTTTTGTAAGTGGGCTTTGCTAGTGGGCTTTGCTAGTGGGCTTTGCTCGTGGGCTTTGCTAGTGGGCTTTGCTAGTGGGCTTTGCTAGTGGGCTTTGCTAGTGGGCTTTTTAGTGGGCTTTTTTAGTGATCTTAGAGGGACATATTTTCCTGACTACTGAAACAAAAAAAAAAAAAAGCCATTCAAACTTCTATTTTCATTTACAGTATTATCATGGCAGTAGCCCTGAGAAAGTTCTCAGTAACATCAGACAAGTCAATCACTTCAGAAGCGTCAATGCCAATGCCACCCTCTTACCCGGCCAAAGGGTTCACATCCTATCGACACTACGTGGACAGATTCAGCAAGAAGCAGATGCCGTCCACCATTAAATTTCGCAGCCCCTCGGATTATGGCGAAGACTACCAGCAAGGTAAGCAGGTCACAGTAACCCTTGAAGAGCCCAAGACGACCAGTTGATCGTTTTCCAACTACCAAGTGCTGTATGTTTCCTACTGCCTGCACCTGAACGCGGTCCTCCCCATATTACATCTTCCTGTTTCGATATCAGTGCTGTAGATTGTGCGAGTTTAAACATTGCTATCAACTCATGTGTTACTCTACATGTAGATTGTGCAAGTTTAGAAAATGTCTCGTCTAGTTTTGGGTCCAAATTATTTTTTCTCCGTAACGAATTAGAGAAGTACAATTTCAGTGCATGAATACATTTGGTACACATTGGCGCTGAGCCGGGCACTGGCCAAGATATACCTTAATGTCACTTGTTAGCACACCCGGAGCATACCCGGAGCATACCCGGAGCATACCCGGACCGGGCTAAAAATGGAACAGCGTCCGAGTGGTAAATAAAAGTTATCTTTTGATTATCTATGAAGTATTCCACTTTACTGAGGTCAATAGAGAGTCAGACCATTTTGGTTTTGTTTTTCCATAACAAAGGTCGGTAACAAAAAATGTCCGGCAACGAACATCCGGTGGGCAAAATCAAATATTAAAACAGAATTCCTCCCGTGCTTTCAGTGCGTGCTATTTTCTTTTGTTTTCAGGAAATAGTCTAAATTGAAATATTAAGAAATAAATCTGTGTGGATAAATGTGGCGGGGCATTATCATATAATAGTGTTCAAGGGCGTGAAAAATGGATTGGATTCTGAAAATGTACGTTATATATCAAAATGTTTGTATTACTCTTTGTCATAGCAACATTCTCATCTTTGGTAATGACGATGACAATTTTCTATTTACAATTAATATAACATCCAATTTGTGGTAAATTTTGAAAATTGATTTACACATTTTTAATGAATAAATTTTATAGAACTCCCATCTTAGCGATAAATAAATTTTGCTCTTTTGGAATGGTAAAAAGCTACAGTTTAGGCAATGGTTAAATAAGACTTATTTTTGTCTTTAAATCAAGCTTCAACATTAACCTAAACGGGCAGGGAAACAAATTATATTTTACTTAGTGTTGTTTTAAACTGGATATATTTTATAGGGATACAAACAAAAATGATTGGCTCTTTAGCGGAGTGTTGTGGACAAGGCCATTAATTTACGTTCACAATGATACTTTTAAAGATTTTTCCGAATATAAACCCGAGAGAGGGCGGAGAAATGGGGGCAGCAGAATGACATCGGCCAATCATCCAGCTCCCCACAAAAGAATTCTCCAGCACATTCTGCGCATTCGATGACAAGACAAAGTGACTAACACATGGGTTGTGGAACATGCTAAAAATGTGCAGTATTTGCTCTACAATATATATATATATATAAGAATGAGCTAGGCTGACCGTAACACCAAAGAACCAAAAAGCATTTAATACGTCCAGATTCTTAAAAACAATCATAGTTATTTTGTATTATTTTACGGAAATCGAATGCATTGAAATGCGTACAAACATATTATATATCCGCTTTTATTTTAGTAAAAGTTCAAGCATTATTATTATAAATTACAAATACATTTAAAGGAACAACTGAAAAGTAAAATAAAAAAATATAATTGATTGCTTTTTAAATTTTTCATAGAATACAAGAAAAATGTTAACTTTGCATTTTTAACACTATATACATTTTTACTTTTTTTAAATTCCAAAATTGAACTTTTATTATATTTATAACGTAATAAAAACATAATCTTTAAATACACTTCTAGTAAAAAAAATACCGTTTAAGTCAATCAGTGCATCGGAACTCCATAGCCAAATAGCATTGATGAATCCACTTATAACTCATCCAAATAAGAGGAAAAAAAGCATATGCTGTTCAAATGTGTTAGTGTGGGTATAGAAGGGATTACACTCCGGTGGAAGATTTTATTAATTTTATTTCAATCTGGGGGAGGGGAGGGGGTTGGTCGATTTGCCTCAGGCAGCACAAGATACGTCTCAAAATAAAGGAATGAATTTGATAAATAATTCACCTTTTTGGTTACATTCATATCGGAGGTAGGAAATAGAATGTGTACATTTTTACGTGGATAACAATATATTTAAATCCTATGGTGGTAATACATTAGTGAAAAAAGAGATGTTACATTCCCTTTTAACAAATAAACCTATGTTTACCAATGCAGAAAATTAATGGCGTTAACAAAACTTGGGTACATTTATATACGTATACCCAGGAGTAGATGAAGATCAAAACCCAATCTTTTTACACGCTTGAAATTTTAATTTAGAAAAATGGAGATGGGTTAATATTTTCTTTTAAAATAATGAAAATCTATTTTTTATTTTACTCCGCGAAAAGTAAAGTGGGTGTGTAGTTTTATGAGATTAACAATTAAAAAAAAAGATAATAAAATCTGTTATAGACATGAACAACGATGGCGAGATTCTTCTTTAGATAAAATGGTTCTTTGTTCTGAGATTTTCTGATTATGTATAATTAAAAAAAAACACAGCAAAAGATTGTTTCAATTTTTGATCAAGATAGCAATAGATCAAATTCCTTTGATCAAGATAGCAATAGATCAAATTCCTTTGATCAAGATAGCAATAGATCAAATTCCTTTGATCAAGATAGCAATAGATCAAATTCCTTTGATCAAGATAGCAATAGATCAAATTCCTTTGATCAAGATAGCAATAGATCAAATTCCTTTGATCAAGATAGCAATAGATCAAATTCCTTTGATCAAGATAGCAATAGATCAAATTCCTTTGATCAAGATAGCAATAGATCAAATTCCTTTGATCAAGATAGCAATAGATCAAATTCCTTTGATCAAGATAGCAATAGATCAAATTCCTTTGATCAAGATAGCAATAGATCAAATTCCTTTAAGCAATAGATCAAATTCCTTTAATATACAAAAAATATTTATATCATATATAGATTTTTCGTTGTAAATTTAAGATTATGCTTCACAATTTTTAGAGGACAACAAAGTTGTATTTCAAAAGGCATGAAGAGAGGTAAATCTAATCTAGCGTAGAAATCGTCCTTCAATTAACTTCTTTAGTGACAAAAGTGATATAATTAGTGATCATTTAGATTCGGTTATTTAGGTTCATGTTTAGGGGAAAAAAGTAGTTTAGGGGCGTGAAAGGGTGTATGGTAGGCGTGTAATGTATAGCAGATGTTAAATGATGTTAGAAACGTTAATATCCTTACAGAGATAGGACCCAACATTATTAACCAGATAACATCGGGTCATATATTCTAGTTATGAAGAGTTGTCCTCGATTGTTTGGCCATGGGAATGGATAGAGAAAGGCCGTAATACACTGAATCTGCCATACTGAGAATTAGCTGAGGTTTGGGGGGGGGGGGGTGGGGGTTGGGGAGGGGGCTGGGGTATTTAAATGTTCTGGAAGGCGAAAGGATGCCAATAAAATTATAATTAATATTTATATAAGCCTACATAAATTTTACCCGAAATATAAAGATTACTGACACTTTTATTTGAGATGAAATACAATTTTCTAATTCATAAAAGTTAAAGATGCAGAATAATTCAATATCTTTAAAGGCTTTTAGGAGGAACATAAGCTTGAAAAGTATGTATGTCTGTTTTTGTTTCCTGTATAGCTTGTTAGTATAACCACTGAAATTTCTTAATTAAACTATATGTGGGAATCTATGCGGGAAACAGTGTGGGAAACAGTGTGGGAAACAGTATTGCTACAGGCACAACAAGATCAGGAAACATTATCCTCTAAATTCAACAAATGTTGTAGTACCCAACACTTTTGTCCTTCTCGCGAACTGCCCCCATTCAACTAAAGTCTCCGTTTAGCCAAAATGGCAGTTTAGTTGACATCCCGTCTAGTAAGCAGTTATTTGGGTCACGGTCTAAGAGAACCAGGCGAAAAATTCCACCAGAGGTCATGTCAGAGAAGGAAAATTTTAGTTTTGCGAATTCTCCACCTGATAAAGAAGACACAAAAACACCTCATATGAAATGATCCATAGCTAGAAAATGACAGATACACCGCTAGGACAGCACCGTGTCACCGCTACAGTGGCTCCGTGTCACCGCTAGCACGGCATCATGTCACCGCTAGCACGGCACCGTGTCACCGCTACAGTGGCTCCGTATCACCGCTAGCACGGAATCATGTCACCGCTAGCACGGCACCGTGTCACCGCTACAGTGGCACCGTGTCAGCGCTAGCACGGCACCGTGTCACCGCTAGAAAGGCATCGTGTCACCACTAGCACGGCACCGTGTCACCCCTACAGTGGCACCGTGTCACCGCTAGCACTGCACAGAGTCACCATGATCTCGGCACCTTGTTGATACAAGCCATACATTTGTCAAAGACATCGAATTATTTACAGTTCAGTTAAAGAACTTTCCATTCACTTTCTTTTGATGATTGGCGCATGTATGTTAAACCAAGGGGAAATAGAGGCATTAAATGGTCATTAAAATAAATAGTAAAGTGCTGTCAAACTATAAGAGGCCTTTGAATTTTTGGCACCCATATTTACTAGTTGGAAGATGTTGACAAACTTTTGGTTTGTGACGTCATTTGATAAAGCAGTTATAGATGTGACTGCAGTACGAATTTTTTAATAGATTTAATAAGCTGTTTGTATCCAGCCATCCCACTTTTGATCACAGTTATTTAGCTCTAGACTCTGCCACGATAAGTGAATTTCATTAGTTCCAAATTCCCACCATTCTTTTATCTTTTAAATAGTACAGCAATGAATAAACAGACCTATCTGTTTGCAAGGATTAATTTTAAAGATATTATTTTTTCAAGATGAGACGCTGTCCGAAAGCTAAAATAGAGAAGATGAACTAGCATTTCGATTAGTTCGATTATCATGCAAATTCCATTTTTTGGGCACTTGTTTTAAATGTTATAAAGGGGTCACCACAACCAGTCAAATGTTATAAAGGGGTCACCACAACCAGTCAAATGATATAAAGGGGTCACCACAACCAGTCAAATGATATAAAGGGGTCACCACAACCAGTCAAATGATATAAAGGGGTCACCACAACCAGTCAAATGATATTCACTGAATCTGCCATACTGAGAATTAGCTGAGGTTTGGGGGGGGGGGGGTTGGGGGTTGGGGATGGGGCTGGGGTATTTAAATGTTCTGGAAGACGAAAGGATGCCAATAAAATTATAATTAATATTTATATAAGCCTACATAAATTTTACCCGAAATATAAAGATTACTGACACTTTTATTTGAGATGAAATACAATTTTCTAATTCATAAAAGTTAAAGATGCAGAATAATTCAATATCTTTAAAGGCTTTTAGGAGGAACATAAGCTTGAAAAGTATGTATGTCTGTTTTTGTTTCCTGTATAGCTTGTTAGTATAACCACTGAAATTTCTTAATTAAACTATATGTGGGAATCTATGCGGGAAACAGTGTGGGAAACAGTGTGGGAAACAGTATTGCTACAGGCACAACAAGATCAGGAAACATTATCCTCTAAATTCAACAAATGTTGTAGTACCCAACACTTTTGTCCTTCTCGCGAACTGCCCCCATTCAACTAAAGTCTCCGTTTAGCCAAAATGGCAGTTTAGTTGACATCCCGTCTAGTAAGCAGTTATTTGGGTCACGGTCTAAGAGAACCAGGCGAAAAATTCCACCAGAGGTCATGTCAGAGAAGGAAAATTTTAGTTTTGCGAATTCTCCACCTGATAAAGAAGACACAAAAACACCTCATATGAAATGATCCATAGCTAGAAAATGACAGATACACCGCTAGGACAGCACCGTGTCACCGCTACAGTGGCTCCGTGTCACCGCTAGCACGGCATCATGTCACCGCTAGCACGGCACCGTGTCACCGCTACAGTGGCTCCGTATCACCGCTAGCACGGCATCATGTCACCGCTAGCACGGCACCGTGTCACCGCTACAGTGGCACCGTGTCAGCGCTAGCACGGCACCGTGTCACCGCTAGAAATGCATCGTGTCACCACTAGCACGGCACCGTGTCACCCCTACAGTGGCACCGTGTCACCGCTAGCACTGCACAGAGTCACCATGATCTCGGCACCTTGTTGATACAAGCCATACATTTGTCAAAGACATCGAATTATTTACAGTTCAGTTAAAGAACTTTCCATTCACTTTCTTTTGATGATTGGCGCATGTATGTTAAACCAAGGGGAAATAGAGGCATTAAATGGTCATTAAAATAAATAGTAAAGTGCTGTCAAACTATAAGAGGCCTTTGAATTTTTGGCACCCATATTTACTAGTTGGAAGATGTTGACAAACTTTTGGTTTGTGACGTCATTTGATAAAGCAGTTATAGATGTGACTGCAGTACGAATTTTTTAATAGATTTAATAAGCTGTTTGTATCCAGCCATCCCACTTTTGATCACAGTTATTTAGCTCTAGACTCTGCCACGATAAGTGAATTTCATTAGTTCCAAATTCCCACCATTCTTTTATCTTTTAAATAGTACAGCAATGAATAAACAGACCTATCTGTTTGCAAGGATTAATTTTAAAGATATTATTTTTTCAAGATGAGACGCTGTCCGAAAGCTAAAATAGAGAAGATGAACTAGCATTTCGATTAGTTCGATTATCATGCAAATTCCATTTTTTGGGCACTTGTTTTAAATGTTATAAAGGGGTCACCACAACCAGTCAAATGTTATAAAGGGGTCACCACAACCAGTCAAATGTTATAAAGGGGTCACCACAACCAGTCAAATGTTATAAAGGGGTCACCACAACCAGTCAAATGTTATAAAGGGGTCACCACAACCAGTCAAATGTTATAAAGGGGTCACCACAACCAGTCAAATGTTATAAAGGGGTCACCACAACCAGTCAAATGTTATAAAGGGGTCACCACAACCAGTCAAATGTTATAAAGGGGTCACCACAACCAGTCAAATGTTATAAAGGGGTCACCACAACCAGTCAAATGTTATAAAGGAGTCACCACAACCTGTCAAATGATATAAAGGGGTCACCACAACCATGTCAAATGTTATAAAGGGGTCACCACAACCATGTCAAATGTTATAAAGGGGTCACCACAACCAGTCAAATGATATAAAGGGGTCACCACAACCATGTCAAATGTTATAAAGGGGTCACCGCAACCATGTCAAATGTTATAAAGGGGTCACCACAACCAGTCAAATGTTATAAAGGGGTCACCACAACCATGTCAAATGATATAAAGGGGTCACCACAACCAGTCAAATGTTATAAAGGGGTCACCACAACCATGTCAAATGATATAAAGGGGTCACCGCAACCATGTCAAATGTTATAAAGGGGTCACCACAACCAGTCAAATGATATAAAGGGGTCACCACAACCATGTCAAATGTTATAAAGGGGTCACCACAACCATGTCAAATGATATAAAGGGGTCACCGCAACCATGTCAAATGTTGTAAAGGGGTCACCACAACCAGTCAAATGATATAAAGGGGTCACCACAACCATGTCAAATGTTATAAAGGGGTCACCACAACCATGTCAAATGATATAAAGGGGTCACCATAACCATGTCAAATGTTATAAAGGGGTCACCACAACCAGTCAAATGATATAAAGGGGTCACCACAACCAGTCAAATGTTATAAAGGGGTCACCACAACCAGTCAAATGTTATAAAGGGGTCACCACAACCAGACAAATGATATAAAGGGGTCACCACAACCAGTCAAATGTTATAAAGGGGTCACCACAACCAGTCAAATGTTATAAAGGGGTCACCACAACCAGTCAAATGTTATAAAGGGGTCACCACAACCAGTCAAATGTTATAAAGGGGTCACCACAACCAGTCAAATGTTATAAAGGGGTCACCACAACCAGTCAAATGTTATAAAGGGGTCACCACAACCAGTCAAATGTTATAAAGGGGTCACCACAACCAGTCAAATGTTATAAAGGGGTCACCACAACCAGTCAAATGTTATAAAGGGGTCACCACAACCAGTCAAATGTTATAAAGGGGTCACCACAACCAGTCAAATGTTATAAAGGGGTCACCACAACCAGTCAAATGTTATAAAGGGGTCACCACAACCAGTCAAATGTTATAAAGGGGTCACCACAACCAGTCAAATGTTATAAAGGGGTCACCACAACCAGTCAAATGTTATAAAGGGGTCACCACAACCAGTCAAATGTTATAAAGGGGTCACCACAACCAGTCAAATGTTATAAAGGGGTCACCACAACCAGTCAAATGTTATAAAGGGGTCACCACAACCAGTCAAATGTTATAAAGGGGTCACCACAACCAGTCAAATGTTATAAAGGGGTCACCACAACCAGTCAAATGTTATAAAGGGGTCACCACAACCAGTCAAATGTTATAAAGGGGTCACCACAACCAGTCAAATGTTATAAAGGGGTCACCACAACCAGTCAAATTTTATAAAGGGGGCACCACAACCATGTCAAATGTTATAAAGGAGTCACCGCAACCATGTCAAATGTTATAAAGGGGTCACCACAACCAGTCAAATGTTATAAAGGGGTCACCACAACCAGTCAAATGTTATAAAGGGGTCACCGCAACCAGTCAAATGTTATAAAGGGGTCACCACAACCAGTCAAATGTTATAAAGGAGTCACCGCAACCATGTCAAATGTTATAAAGGGGTCACCACAACCAGTCAAATGTTATAAAGGGGTCACCACAACCATGTCAAATTTTATAAAGGGGTCACCACAACCAGTCAAATGTTATAAAGGAATAACCACAACCATGTCAAATGTTATAAAGGGGTCACCACAACCATGTCAAATGTTATAAAGGGGTCACCACAACCATGTCAAATGTTATAAAGGGGTCACCACAACCAGGTAAAATGATAAAAAGGGTTCCCCGCAACACTGCAAAATGTAAAAAAGGGGCCACCACAACAAGTCAAATGTCATAAAGGGATCACCACAACCATGCCAAA
>CAXITT010000157.1:909986-963280 GCA_964033795.1 Lymnaea stagnalis | reverse complement strand
GTCAAATGTTATAAAGGGGTCACCACAACCATGTCAAATGTTATAAAGGGGTCACCACAACCAGTCAAATGTTATAAAGGGGTCACCACAACCATGTCAAATGTTATAAAGGGGTCACCACAACCAGTCAAATGTTATAAAGGGGTCACCACAACCAGTCAAATGTTATAAAGGAGTCACCGCAACCAGTCAAATGTTATAAAGGGGTCACCACAACCAGTCAAATGTTATAAAGGGGTCACCACAACCAGTCAAATGTTATAAAGGGGTCACCACAACCATGTCAAATGATATAAAGGGGTCACCGCAACCATGTCAAATGATATAAAGGGGTCACCACAACCAGTCAAATGTTATAAAGGGGTCACCACAACCAGTCAAATGTTATAAAGGGGTCACAAGCCGACTTGTTTGTTGTACATATCGTTCATAGCCGACTTGTTTGTTGTACATATAGTTCATGCCGACTTGTTTCTTCCGCGCTTCTTCCCTCCACTCATTCTTACTTTCCATCACTCTTCCTTTCCAGCATTCTTCCCTCACATCATTCTTCCCTTCCATCAATCTCTCCATCCATCAGTAAAAGCATCGGCTATCGAAAACATTTTTTTTTTTAAATCTGGACGCGACTTGAGCCTATTTTGACCACGGTACCTTTCAGTCGTGACGTCAACAAGGTTCTAGTGACGTCATCAGACCAGTTTGTCCAAGGTACCTTTCAGTCGTGACGTCAGCAAGGTTACGACTGCGCCAGCAGGCAGCAAACCTTTTAAATGAATTCTCCATTTATGATGAAACAAAGCATTTCGAAGACTCCGGTGTTCATAGGTGAAGTTCACTTTTCAAGACCGCTTACATCCGGTGTTCATAGTCTGCTTATCAAGACCGCTAACATAAAACAATGGCTCTCACACCATAAGACAATGGAGCAGCGGGTACCTGGTCCGGCAATCAGCTTAAAGAGAGCCCAGGATTTCTTTCGGTGCAATGGTACCCATTTCTTCCATGGTCCAATGGGTTTTATGGCCAAGGCGTGTCAATGTCTAGATTTGCCCGAATGAGGTCGGCTGGAAAAATTCCATGTAATGACACCCGAAGCATGTAGCCCAGAAGAGTGACTCCGACCCCCACCCCCGCCACCACCACCACCACCCAGGCCTCACCTCAAATTTCCCGACAATATCGTCAGCCAATCATTCAGATCCATCGGCAATTTGGGCATGTTCTCTTTGGCCTCACCGCCAGCCAATAAAAACCGGCCCTAATAAACTCCCGGAGCATTCAACATCCAAATCAAACGGCAAAGTGGTATCTCCAGCTGAGGACGTGGTTTGCTTTTTGAAACTGGAATCAAAAGACGAGGTGAACACACTGAAACGTTAAACAGAATAAAATAGTTCGGTCAATTTTTGATAATCTGTGATTTTAATCAAACTTGATTTTTTTCTGTTCTAAACCTGTGTTAGAGGTGCGTGGCTCTCTTTTCTTCGGTTTTTTTCCCAGTTCAAAATGCAATTTGCAATCAAATTTGATTTATCACACTCATACAAGTATCATTTGTTTGCTAGGGAAACAAATTATACTTAAAATTTTCATTATATATATATATTTGTAAAATTAAGTAAGTTTCCTTTATGGTCATTACAATGAGAATTGACCAATAAAAATACATATAATTGAACTGTTCTGTAAAGACTAGGCAACCGGGGCGCAGGAGAAGCAACTCCTGATATGACTATTATTTGTTATCAACTCTGAGAGGATTCCATCTTGTTTTGTGTCAAAGATCTCTCTCTCTCTAACTCGCTCAGATAATTATTTAGAGTCATGTGATATACATTTATACACACACACATATATGTATATATATTAATGTTGATTTTGATGACATTTTCAAATGTTTAGTTCGTTTATGTTTGTTTCTGATACTGCCGTAGCTCGGCTAACACCATTCGCCAGGTCATTATTCCATACCTTCCCCATTACAGTACCATCATGGCAGTAGCCCTGAGAAAGTTTTCGTTAGCATCAGACACTTCAATCACTTCAGAAGCGTCACTGCCACCTTCTTACCCGGCCACAGAGTTCACATCCTACCGACAGTACGTGGACAGATGCAGCAAGAAGAAGCTGTCGTCCACTAGCAAATTTTGCAGACCTTCCGATTATGGCGAAGACTACGAGCAAGGTAAGCAGGTCACGATAAACCTAGAAGAGCCCAAGATGACCAGCTCTTCGTCGCAGACTGCGGGCGGTCGTGTCACAGAGAAGTTGGCAACAAGCATGGAGGACATCACAAGTCTTCACTTCTGGAAGTGTATCGTGGCCGAGTTAGTTGGCACCTTGCTTCTCACTCTGATTGGCTGCGGATCGTGCGTCAGTCTCAGAGACAATGAGCCCAGGTCTTCCCACTCCCTGCAGGTGGCGCTCTGTTTTGGTCTCAGTGTGGCGACCATTGTCTGGGCGATCGCTCATGTCTCAGGAGGTCACATCAACCCCGCTGTGACACTGGCCATGTTGGTCACCAGGAAAATCAGCTTGGCCAAGGCAATTTTTTATATTTTGTGTCAAGTAAGTCAAAAAAATAACAAAACAACAACAACATGTTACATAATACAAATAGACTTGATTTTAAAAATCCCAACATTCTTTTTATATCACTTCTTTCCTATTAATACAAATATATTATTGCACACAATGTTAAAATAAATTTAAGATCTATTTAAGCAATGTATTATTCCGATCTAGTCCTTATGAACATACGCCATGAGCTTTATTTAGGTAATCTACCACTTGAGCGTCGGCCAAGAAAAAATCCAGCTGTTCCGGTTTGAAGGGCTATTTAAACAATTATTCTTATCTTGTTTTTACGACATTGTACATATTCATTCCAGCACATATTGACATATACAGTAGAACAAATAACACAAGACAATTTTTAAAAAAATAGAAAATGTAAAACAATTTAATTCAAAAAAAAATTAAAATAGAAGAAAACAAACAATGTAATGTGTAAAAATGACATTGTGCAAAGTTCTCCCCCAAGGCGAGAATGGAGTTCTTGAAAATATCATTTTAAAAGCAGCCGTTGTGATTTTATGTCTATGAAAGTAATTACTCTTTATTATTATTCAATTGTAATAAATCCGTTTAGTATTAGTATTTAAATTTTACTATTTTTATGTCACTCCCTGGGTTTTGTTCCCCAACGGACAAAGATTATAATAAATGCACCGCAAATATGATTTTTAAATATTATTATGTGCTGAAATTCTACATTTTTGTTTGGTAAGATGCTGCATAGTCACAGATTTAAGACCTATGAGGCTATGGGTACAGTAAAGATATCGAAACATAACTTGTGAATTGCCCACCGGTTGAGTTCGTTATGAATATGTACAATGTCGTAAAAACAAGATAAGAATAATTGTTTAAATAGCCCTTCAAACCGGAACAGCTGGATTTTTTCTTGGCCGACGCTCAAGTGGTAGATTACCTAAATTTATTATTGATATTTTATTGTATGACATTCTCATGAGTGTTGAATTCACTCACGTTATGATCAAACGATTTTAAACCAATCAAGAAGAAATCACAACGCTGAGATGTCCTGTTTTCTTTCGTTTTTAAATTTCCCTGACGGCCGCAAATCTGATGGCTAACATTTGTTTCTCGCCTTTCCTTAAGAAGCTGCTTTACTAAATATTTCTTTCGTGGTTTAAAATTCATTAAAATTCGCCACTAGTTCGAACAACAATAACGAATGCCAGTGATATTAGTGTTCGACAAATGACGTCTGCTTTGTTCCCCTCAGCTCACCGGCGCCATGTTGGGAGCAGCCATCCTCATGGGACTCACACCGGAGTCTTATCAGGGGAATCTAGGCATGACCCTGGTCAGCGAAAAGATCTCACTTGAGCAAGGTTCGCTGTCTTTGTATAGAGCAGGGTTGGTTGTGTTTCTATAGATCAGGTTCTGTTGTGTTTCTTTTGATCAGGTTCTGTTGTGTTTATATCGATCAGGTTCTGATGTGTTTATATAGAGCTGGGTTGGTAATGTTATTAATACTTATTAGGATTATATTTATACAATAAAATAAGTTATATTTTAAAAGAATGTAATAGGTTAAATTTATTATAAATACTAAAGGCTGGGGATATTTATATAAAATAAATTGTGTTATATTTATATAGAACACATTTATGTGTAATAAAGTTGGAGTTTATTTGTAATTAGTAAAGGTAGTTTATATTTATTTATAATAAACCTCAATGCACTTTTGTCGGATCTTTGCTAACTTACCAAACACTGCTTAACGCAATAATAGGATGTACGTATAATTGCTAATTGCTTCTCATAACATGTTATTTAGGTTATTAAACATTAAAATATTGTCTGTTCTGATTCACCCTACCAGCCGTTGGTGTGGAACTATTCATCACATTCCTCCTAGTTTTGACCGTGTTTGCGTCATGTGACGGGAAGAGGAAAGATTTGAATGGCTCAGCACCGCTCACCATTGGTCTATCGGTCACCATGTGTCACCTGTGGGCGGTACGTAAGCCTTCCTTGGTTGGTTTCAATACAATTATTTAGCGAAAGAAATAATTCTAAAATATACATTTTCATCATCTTAAACGAGCTAATTTAAAAATAATGGATACAAGAATGATCACGTTTGATTATAGTTCTATTGTTCATTTTTAAAAATATAAATAAAAATAGAACAATGCTTATTTCTGTGTATAATTATATCATAGAAATAGATCTGAAACTAGCTGAGCTTCAATCATTAACAAAATCCCAATCCATCACCAGATCGATTACACAGGAGCAAGCATGAACACGGCCCGGAGTTTCGGCCCCGCACTGGTCATGGGGACGTGGGACAACCACTGGGTAAGTAAGACACAAGTATCGGACCAGCACTGGTCATTGGGACATGGGACAACCACTGGGTAAGTAAGAAACAAGTATCGGACCAGTACTGGTCATGGGGACGTGGGACAACCACTGGGTAAGTAAGACACACATATCGGACCAGTACTGGTCATGGGGACATGGGACAACCACTGGGTAAGTAAGACACAAGTATCGGACCAGCACTGGTCATGGGGACATGGGACAACCACTGGGTAAGTAAGACACAAGTAAGACACAAGTATCGGACCAGTACTGGTCATGGGACAACCACTGGGTAAGTAAGACACAAGTATCGGACCAGTACTGGTCATGGGGACATGGGACAACCACTGGGTAAGTAAGACAAAAGTATCGGACCAGCACTGGTCATGGGGACATGGGACAACCACTGGTTAAGTAAGACACAAGTATCGGACCAATATGGGTCATGGGGACATGGGACAACCACTGGGTAAGTAAGACACAAGTATCGGACCAGCACTGGTCATTGGGACATGGGACAACCACTGGGTAAGTAAGACACAAGTATCGGACCAGCACTGGTCATGGTAATATGTTAGATTAATTAGACACGAACAATTTGTGTCACTATAACACTAGAAGTTAAGCTTTAATAATGCTTTAACATAATACACAAGTATGGTAATAAAAAAAGAGATATCAATCAGGTTGGCGAAAAGGGAAATGAGTAAAGCAAAGTATGTGAAAAGCTAAAAAAAAATGTAAGCCATCAAAAGAACAAACGTGTTGGCAGGAAGCCTTCGTCGGCGAACAAACAACAGAAATCAATCAATCAGATAAGATAAGATACTTAATAGCACTTAGCTGAAAAGTAGTATCCGAGAGGTTAGATAAATAATGTATGTCATTGTTGGAGCAGTTTAGGAACATTTCCCACCTACTTACTTTCTGTCACGATTCTTTAGCTTGCCATGAACCCACGTCATTAACACTTTGGGCTAAATCAATGCCAACTTTAACGTTGTGTATGTCCAACAGGTTTACTGGGTTGGTCCAACGGTGGGTGGTGTGGTTGCAGGAGTTCTGTACGAGCACCTGTTTGCAATGAACGCCAGTCTAACCAAGGCCAAGGCTTGCCTGCTGTCCAGTGACTATGATGACAACAAACACAAGGCCAACAAGGTCAAGGTGAGTTACCTCTGTGGGGAGTTTATGTCACGGTTGGGATTCAATATATCAGTCAGGTTGGCAGTCAGGTTGGCAGTCAGGTTCGTAGTCAGGTTGGCAGTCAGGTTGGCAGTCAGGTTGGCAGTCAGGTTGGCAGTCAGGTTGGCAGTCAGGTTGGCAGTCAGGTTGGCAGTCAGTGTGGCATTCAGGTTGGCAGTCAGTGTGGACGTCAGGTTGGCAGTCAGTGTGGCAGTCAGGTTGGCAGTCAGTTTGGCAGTCAGGTTGGCAGTCAGGTTGTTGGTAAGTTTGGTAGTAAGGTTGGTAGCGAGGTTGGAAGTCAGTTTGGCAGTCAGGTTGGCAGTCAGGTTGTTGGTAAGTTTGGTAGTAAGGTTGGTAGCGAGGTTGGAAGTCAGTTTGGCAGTCAGGTTGGCAGTCAGGTTGTTGGTAAGTTTGGTAGTAAGGTTGGTAGCGAGGTTGGAAGTCAGTTTGGCAGTCAGGTTTGCAGTCAGGTTGTTGGTAAGTTTGGTAGTAAGGTTGGTAGCGAGGTTGGAAGTCAGTTTGGCAGTCAGGTTTGCAGTCAGGTTGTTGGTAAGTTTGGTAGTAAGGTTGGTAGCGAGGTTGGAAGTCAGTTTGGCAGTCAGGTTTGCAGTCAGGTTGTTGGTAAGTTTGGTAGTAAGGTTGGTAGCGAGGTTGGAAGTCAGTTTGGCAGTCAGGTTTGCAGTCAGGTTGTTGGTAAGTTTGGTAGTAAGGTTGGTAGCGAGGTTGGAAGTCAGTTTGGCAGTCAGGTTTGCAGTCAGGTTGTTGGTAAGTTTGGTAGTAAGGTTGGTAGCGAGGTTGGAAGTCAGTTTGGCAGTCAGGTTTGCAGTCAGGTTGTTGGTAAGTTTGGTAGTAAGGTTGGTAGCGAGGTTGGAAGTCAGTTTGGCAGTCAGGTTTGCAGTCAGGTTGTTGGTAAGTTTGGTAGTAAGGTTGGTAGCGAGGTTGGAAGTCAGTTTGGCAGTCAGGTTTGCAGTCAGGTTGTTGGTAAGTTTGGTAGTAAGGTTGGTAGCGAGGTTGGAAGTCAGTTTGGCAGTCAGGTTTGCAGTCAGTTAGGCAGTCAGGTGGGAAATCAGGTAGGGAGGCTGGCTGGAATTAAGGGTTGGCAGTTAGAGTTGGTAGTTCGGGTTGGTGGTTCGGGTTGGTAGTTCGGGTTGGTAGTTAGAGTTGGTAGTTCGGGTTGGGTTTTAACTTTTGATATATTCTCTTGCATTATTGAAATAGAGGACACTTGTGCAGACCTCATCCAGATACTGAGTTGAAGAGAACTGGGATATGGAGGTATGAGAGGGAATGACGGGGAATGAGTGGGGTGTTAGGGGAATGCGAGAAATAAGGAGGATGAGAGGGATGGTGGGGGAATGAGAGGAAATTAAGGAAATGGCTTAATGAAAGTGAATAAGGAGATTGATGGGGAATGAAAAGCATTGAGAGGGAATGAGGGGAAAAAAGGAGAATGAGAGGAATAAAAGGGAATTAGAGGTAAGGGTCGCATAGCAGATGTATTATAAGACTTACTATTTGTAATGTGTATCCTAAATGGTCTTACAGTCATGTCATCTGACCTTCTAGTGATTCACATCTGACCTTGCTGTCATTTACATCTGACCTAGCTGTCATTTATATCTGACCTTGCTATCATTTAGATCTGACCTTGCTGTCATTTATATCTGATCTTGATGTCATTTATATCTGACCTTGCTGTCATTCAGATCTGACTTTGGCGTCATTTACATCTGACATTGCTGTCAGTTATATCTGAGCTAGCTGTCATTTCTATCTGACCTTGCTGTCATTTAGATCTGACCTTGCTGTCATTTAGATCTGACCTTGCTGTCATTTAGATCTGACCTTGCTGTGCTGAGTGGAGCGCATTGTAAAAGTTAATAACCGGTTAAAAAACTGGATTTTCAAAATCCGTAATTTTGCGTAATCTGTTTTAGATTGATCGGACTCCAAATATTTCCAAGAACTGACATTTGATTTCCAGGAACTGTTATTTGAGTTCCAGGACCTGTCATTTGAGTTCCAGGAACTGTCATTTGAGTTCCAGGACCTGTCAGTTGAGTTCTAGGAACTGTCAAGTTATTTCCAGGAACTGTCAGTTGATTTCCAGGAACCATCATTTGAGTGTCAGGAACTGTCCATTGAGTGCCGGGAACTGTCTTTTGAGATGTCAGATGATTAACATGAGCTAGTTTATGTCAGGGAACGTGGGGAATTTGAGGAATGTGGGAAATGTGGGGAATGAGGGGAATAGGGTATATGGTGTTAACCCCACCCCCACACACACACAAAACAAAAAAAAAACTTAACCTATTATCAATGAACTCATGAAACCTGTCTCTACAGATCAGAGTGATCGAAGAGGATCCCAATGAAGAGTCACAGATTGAGGAAGGAGACCAGTTGACAACGGACGATAGGGCCAACACTTTGGCTTCTGTAGAAAATGTTTAATGAAGAAACGTTACATCTATATAGCTACGTTGTGTACTTCACACACTGCTAAACTGTGTTGTCTGTGTAATTCATACGTTGCTACGTTGTGTGCTTCATAAACTGCTACCTTGGGTACTTCATACACTGCTACCTGGTGTACTTAATACAGTGCTACCTTTTGTACTTTATACACAGGTACCTTGCCTACTTTATACAATGCAACACTGGTACTTCATACACTGCTACATTGTGAAATTCATACACTGCTAACTTTGTACTTCATACACTGCTAAATTGTGTACTTCATACATTACTACATTCTGTACTTCATACATTACTACATTGTGTACTTCATACACTGCTACATTGTGAAATTCATACACTGCTAACTTTGTACTTCATACACTGCTAAATTGTGTACTTCATACATTACTACATTGTGTACTTCATACATTACTATATTGAGTACTTCATACACTGCTACATTGTGTACTTCATACACTGCTACCTTGTCTACTTCTCACACTGCTACCTTGTGTAGTTTGTTTTTATTTTTACTTGAGGCCCCAGTCTCTCAATAGGCAGACAGAATTTATCTTTTAATTAAAAATTATGTTATGTGTGGATGTAATATATTTGTATTAATATTTGTATTATATGTACATAAAGTGTAATCAAGATATCTAAATTTACACCTGCAAGAAGATTTTAATTAAAATTACATATGATTATTGTCTGATTGATTGTTATACAAGTAGACTATGACAGAACCATACGTAAGACTTCAGTACTGTAGCGAAAAGAATGTGGTATCAGTACGGTAGTGAACAGAATGTGGTATCAGTACGGTAGTGAAAAGAATGTGACATCAGTACGGTAGTGAATAGAATGTGATATCAGTACGGTAGTGAAAAGAATGTGACATCAGTACGGTAGTGAAAAGAATGTGACATCAGTACGGTAGTGAATAGAATGTGACATCAGTACGGTAGTGATTAGAATGTGACATCAGTACGGTAGCGAAAAGAATGTGACATCAGTACGGTAGTGAATATAATGTGACATCAGTACTGTAGTGACTAGAATGTGACATCAAAACGGTAGTAAATAGAATGTGACATCAGTACGGTAGTGAATAGAATGTGACATCAGTACGGTAGTGATTAGAATGTGACATCAGTGCGGTAGCGAAAATAATGTGACATCAGTACGGTAGTGACTAGAATGTGACATCCCTGAAGTGTCCAAGACCACATCTCTTCAATCTCTGCTGTCCCGACTCATTCTCACCCCCCCCCCTGACCGACAAACGATGCTGCTGGGTGCCGTCCATGGCTTGACATGGAAATAGTTCTTGGGTGGGTCTGATGAAGATTTTTAAAAAGCTGTTTTTAAGTAAATAATTTTATGTAGCTGTTTTTTTTTAATGTCATGTTTATTTTTACAATGTTTTTGCCCCAGGCTATGGTACCGCGCTATATAAGACATCTGTAATAACAATAATAATAATAACTTATCTGATCTTATTTGGCTGAAGTTCCAAACCAGAACAGCGTCCCATTACAGGTCCTGATAGTTTTCTAAAATGGTCTCCCATTTAATTCCGATACTCTCCCCTTCTGTCTTGTCTGTCTGTTTTTTTGTTTTTGTTTTTTACTTTCCATAAATTTGTTGAAAAATGTGTTACAGATGTCTCACCAGTTTCGAGTATTATTTGATTGTGTTGACTTTAAAATGACTTATTTTAATGGCTTGACGATTTAGATTTTATTGAGTGTATGTTGACTTATTTTAATAGTTTGTCCATTCAGAATATATTTTTCCATATACATTTTACGATTTTAATTGTCTTTTTTGTTAGTTATTAAAGAAATGTGTCTCTTTATTTAAAAAAAAACTAACGAACTGGCAGACATGAGACATCATACACATAAGCCATTTTACGCATGAGACATTGAACATACGAGACATTGTACATACAAGACATTGTACAAACGAGACATTGTATTGAATTGAATTTATATAGCGCTTGCATCAATGCTACTTTAGCATGCTCACAGCGCTCCGGTGTTCTTAAATCTATTTAAATCAAAAAAAGTCTTTAAATGTTTCTTAAATGATTTTTTTATCATTTTCAATTGCATTCAAAGACTTGGGAAAGCTGTTCCATAATTTTGGTGCTATCGCTTCAAAAGAGCGCACTATATGAATTGTTTCTGTGTCAATCCACACTGGGAACTCTCAGTAAGGACTGTGTTGAAGACCGCATGTTCTTTAAGGATACATGGTTGGAAATCAGTTCTTTAAGATATTCCGGTGCAGAGACTTCCATACAGCTGTACACCAGGGACAGAGACTTCCATACAGCTGTACACCACGGACAGAGACTTCCATACAGCTGTACACCAGGGACAGAGACTTCCATACAGCTGTACACCAGGGACAGAGCCTTCCATACAGCTGTACACCAGGGACAGAGACTTCCATACAGCTGTACACCAGGGACAGAGCCTTCCATACAGCTGTACACCAGGGACAGAGCCTTCTATACAGCTGCACGCCAGGGACAGAGCCTTCCATACAGCTGTACACCAGGGACAGAGCCTTCCATACAGCTGTACACCAGGGACAGAGACTTCCATACAGCTGTACGCCAGGGACAGAGACTTCCATACAGCTGCACGCCAGGGACAGAGCCTTCCATACAGCTGTACACCAGGGACAGAGCCTTCCATATAGCTGTACACCAGGGACAGAGCCTTCCATACAGCTGTACACCAGGGACAGAGCCTTCCATACAGCTGTACACCAGGGACAGAGCCTTCCATACAGCTGTACACCAGGGACAGAGACTTCCATACAGCTGTACACCAGGGACAGAGCCTTCCATACAGCTGTACACCAGGGACAGAGCCTTCCATACAGCTGTACACCAGGGACAGAGCCTTCCATACAGCTGTACACCAGGGACAGAGCCTTCCATACAGCTGTACACCAGGGACAGAGCCTTCCATACAGCTGTACACCAGGGACAGAGCCTTCCATACAGCTGTACACCAGGGACAGAGCCTTCCATACAGCTGTACACCAGGGACAGAGCCTTCCATACAGCTGTACACCAGGGACAGAGCCTTCCATACAGCTGTACACCAGGGACAGAGCCTTCCATACAGCTGTACACCAGGGACAGAGCCTTCCATACAGCTGTACACCAGGGACAGAGCCTTCCATACAGCTGTACACCAGGGACAGAGCCTTCCATACAGCTGTACACCAGGGACAGAGCCTTCCATACAGCTGTACACCAGGGACAGAGCCTTCCATACAGCTGTACACCAGGGACAGAGCCTTCCATACAGCTGTACACCAGGGACAGAGCCTTCCATACAGCTGTACACCAGGGACAGAGCCTTCCATACAGCTGTACACCAGGGACAGAGCCTTCCATACAGCTGTACACCAGGGACAGAGCCTTCCATACAGCTGTACACCAGGGACAGAGCCTTCCATACAGCTGTACACCAGGGACAGAGCCTTCCATACAGCTGTACACCAGGGACAGAGCCTTCCATACAGCTGTACACCAGGGACAGAGCCTTCCATACAGCTGTACACCAGGGACAGAGCCTTCCATACAGCTGTACACCAGGGACAGAGCCTTCCATACAGCTGTACACCAGGGACAGAGCCTTCCATACAGCTGTACACCAGGGACAGAGACTTCCATACAGCTGTACACCAGGGACAGAGACTTCCATACAGCTGCACGCCAGGGACAGAGCCTTCCATACAGCTGTACACCAGGGACAGAGCCTTCCATACATCTGTACGCCAGGGACAGAGACTTCCATACAGCTGTACACCAGGGACAGAGACTTCCATACAGCTGTACACCAGGCACAGAGCCTTCTATACAGCTGCACGCCAGGGACAGAGCCTTCCATACAGCTGTACACCAGGGACAGAGCCTTCTATACAGCTGTACGCCAGGGACGAAATTTTGTGGTCAATGCGCTCACTCACAGGAGGCCAATGGAGATCCCTAAGAGCTGGGGTGATGTGGTCAGATTTCTTTATCCGTGACACAATGCGTCCTGTTGTACTACATGAGACATTGTACACATAAGCAATTGTACACATGAGACATTGTACACATAAGCAATTGTACACATGAGGCATTGCACACATAAGCAATTGTACACATGAGACATTTTACACATAAGCAATTGTACACATGAGACATTGTACAGATAAGCAATTGTACACATGAGACATTGTACACATAAGCAATTGTACACATGAGAAATTGTACACATAAGCAATTGTACACATGAGACATTGTACACATAAGCAATTGTACACATGAGACATTGTACACATAAGCAATTGTACACATGAGAAATTGCCACACACTCGTGATAACTCCTTCTCAGTGATGAAATTATGATACCAGATTTTATCATAAAACTTGCCAGCATTTGACGGTTAGCCTCTAAAATAAGATTTCGAACATACGAACTTGTTCGTAACATACCAAAACTACTGCTGACTGCTATTCAATTCTAAATGATTGAGATTTCCGACGTTAATTGCGGCTGTCTTTTTTGTCAATGGGATTTAATTTAATTCATTTCTAATGCCCCCCCCATCCCCCCCACCTTTTCCTCACACACACACAGACACGCACAGAAAAATTATGTTGATTCCCTATGTTGAACATTTCAAAGCTCATTTACTAAAGGGAAATTTATCCACGGATGTCAATGACATCATCGAGAAGTTAGATGCAGCATTACTTTCATAATGTAATACCCTACATTTCATGTTGGATCTTTCTTTATGCCGTACCAGCATTATTGTAGAATTATTCTAGCATTATACTAGTAGTATTCTAGCATAATTTTAGTATTATTATGGCATTAAATTAGCATTATTCTTGCTTAATTTCAATGAATAGTAATTTATCGTAAGGGAAATAACAAGTGTAGGCCAATTGTCCTATATTAATGTACTGAGAATACTGAAAGTGCATCGAATTATGCCCTTATGCCCTTATGACTTATGCCCTTATTCCCTTTGAGGACGTGCAACGACGTTTGCCCGCGTCACCCTGAAACGATCGCAGGGTCTTGCTGACCGCATCTACCCAGAGTCCCAGTGTACTTTCCAAAGTAGACGTTCCATGACAGACGTGATCATCTCGTTACGCCAAGTGCAGGAGATATGTCGTGAACAGCATCGGCCTCTTGACACAGCTTTCATAGATCTGACACATGCGTCGGTTGTTGTGCATTTCATTTACCTTGGAGTCATGATCTCAAATTCACTCTGCCTTGACGAAGAGGTGAATACCAGGAGCTGTAAGAGTTGAATGCTGGTGTTCAATATTGAATTCAATGTTGATTTCAATGCTGGTGTTCAATATTGAATTCAATGTTGATTTCAATGCTGATGTTCAATATTGAACTCAATGTTGATTTCAATGCTGGTGTTCAATATTGAATTCAATGCTGATTTCAATGCTGGTGTTCAATATTGAATTCAATGTTGATTTCAATGCTGGTGTTCAATATTGAATTCAATGTTGATTTCAATGCTGGTGTTCAATATTGAATTCAATGTTGATTTCAATGCTGGTGTTCAATATTGAATTCAATGTTGATTTCAATGCTGGTGTTCAATATTGAATTCAATGTTGATTTCAATGCTGATGTTCAATATTGAATTCAATGTTGATTTCAATGCTGGTGTTCAATATTGAATTCAATGTTGATGTCAATGCTGGTGTTCAATATTGAATTCAATGTTGATTTCAATGCTGATGTTCAATATTGATTTCAATGCTGGTGTTCCATGTTGAATTCAATGTTTCACTTCCAATATCGGGTACACCTAAGACGTCATTCAATAAAAAGTTAAATTAACCACTTCAAGCCCTTTCTTCGGTGAAATGGGTTTATACGAATCTTTAGGTTAAATAAAAAAATAAAGTGCCATCAGGGAGGGACGTGACCCATCTGACGTCACAAGACGTTCTAGTGCAAGCAACGGTCTGACACGACACAATGCTGTTGGGATTTGGTTTGAAAACATAAACACACATTTTGTTGATCGTTTTTAACTTGTTTTGTTCTGTAGGTCAATTTGACCTTTAACATGTCACACTCGACGCAAAAATTGAACCAGCTTTTACACTTGTCAGAACGCATGCCCGGTGTATTCACTGGTCCACTGTTTGAGGATCACTAGTCAGCTGTTTGAGGATCACTGGTCAGCTGTTTGTGGATCACTGGTCAGCTGTTTGTGGATCACTGGTCCGCTGTTTGTGGATCACTGGTCCGCTGTTTGTGGATCACTGGTCAGCTGTTTGTGGATCACTGGTCCGCTGTTTGTGGATCACTGGTCTGCTGTTTGTGGATCACCGGTCATCTGTTTGTGGATCACTGGTCAGCTGTTTGTGGATCACTGGTCAGCTGTTTGTGGATCACCGGTTAGCTGTTTGTGGATCACTGGTCAACTGTTTGTCAATACTAAAAAATAGTGTAAAAAGATATTTACCAGAACACAGTTTCCCCTTAAAGTATTGACTTAAGAAAAAAACTCTAGAGCACTTTATAAAAGGCCAGCTAAATTATGCAAGTTTATCATAAAAGAACTAGGTGTCTCAAAGTACTCGATGTTTTATACTTGAATACTTGAACTTTGAATTGAATGAAAACATACATCATATGACGTCATTCCAGATTCGGAAAATTCATACTTGAGAAAGATGGGACAAAGTATAAAGTATACTTTCTAATAAAGTATACGGTAATCTTGATACTTATTTATTTTTTCTGTCACAACGGTGACACTGTGTTATGACAAGGCGATATTTGACAATGTGATATATGACAATGTGATATATACAGATATTATTTTAGTTTGATACAGTGAAAAATATACCGATATGTACTCATGTGTGAGGCGTACAGTGTGTTTGGGATAATAGTAGTACTTTGGGGCGGAACAGCACGCGTCATATGGGAGAACGGTGGCACTTTTGAGCGGAACAGCACGCGTCATATGGGATAACATTAGTAATTTTTAGCGGAACTATGACATATACATAGAATACATAGAATTTTTGTGTAATGTCCGTTGTCCCTAGTAAAACATGCCATCTGTCCTTGCTGAGACATCTCCACTGTCACTGGTGAAACATTTCCACTGTCACTGGTTAAGCATGTCCACTGCTTTGTGAAACATATTCACTGTCCTTAGTGAAACATGTCCACTGTCCCTAGTGAATCATGTTCTCTGTCAATAGTGAAACATATCCAATGGCCCTGGTGAAACATATCCACTGTCAATGGTGAAACATGTTCACAGCCCTTAGTAAAAAATATCTACTGTCCCTGGATAAACTTGTCAAACTGGCCCTGGAGAAACATGTCCCCTGTCCTTGGCTAAACATATCCACTGTCTTTAGTGAAACATGTCCATTGTCCTTGGTGAAACATGTCCACCACCCCTGGTGAAACATGTCCACTGTCCCTGGAGAAACATGTCCACAGTCCCTGGCTAAACATATCCAATGTCTTTATTGAAATATGTCCACTGTCTTTAGTTAAACATGTCCACTGTCTTTAGTGAAACATGTCAACTGTCCCTAGAGAAACATGTCCACTGTCCCTAGTGAAACATGTCCACTGTCCCTGGTGAAACATGTCCACTGTCCCTAGTGAAACATGTCCACTGTTCCTGGTGAAACATGTCCGCTGTCCCTAGTGAAACATGTCCACTGTTCCTAGTGAAACATGTCCACTGTCCCTGGCGAAACATGTCCACTGTCCCTAGTGAAACATGTCCACTGTCCCTGGCGAAACATGTCCACTGTCCCTGGTGAAACATGTCCACTGTCCCTAGTGAAACATGTCCACTGTTCCTGGTGAAATATGTCCGCTGTCCCTAGTGAAACATGTCCACTGTTCCTAGTGAAACATGTCCACTGTTCCTGGCGAAACATGTCCACTGTCCCTAGTGAAACATGTCCACTGTTCCTGGCGAAACATGTCCACTGTCCCTAGTGAAACATGTCCACTGTCCCTGCTGAGACATGTGCACTGTCCTTAGTGAAACATGTCCACTGGCCGTGGTGAAAACTGTCAACTGGCCCTTGTGAAACATGTCCACTGTCCTTAGTAAAAGATGTCCACTGTCCATGGTGAAACATGTCAACTGTCAATAGTGAAACATGTCCACTGTCCCTAGTGAAACATGTCCACTGTCCCTGGAGAAACATGTCAACTGTCACTAGTGAAACATGTCCACTGTCACTGGTGAAACCCGTCCACTGTCCCTGGTGAAACATGTCCATTGTCCCTGGTGAAACATGTCCAATGTCCCTGGTGAAACATGTTTACTGTACATGGTTAAACATGAAAACTGTCCCTGGTGAAACATGTCAACTGTCACTGGTTAAACATATCCACTGCTTTAGTGAAACATATTCACTGTCCTTAGTGAAACATGTCCACTTTCCCAGGTGAAACATGTCCACTGTCCTTAGTGAATCATGTTCTCTGTCAATAGTGAAACATATCCAATGGCCCTGGTGAACCATGTTTACAGCCCTTAGTAAAAAATATCCACTTTCCCTGGATAAACTTGTCAAACAGGCCCTGGAGAAACATGTCCACTGTCCCTGGCTAAACATATCCACTGTATTTATTGAAACATATCCACACTCGCTGGTGAAACATGTCAATTGTCTTTAGTGAAACATGTCAAATTCCCTAGAGAAGCATGTCCACTGTCCCTGGTTAAACATATCCACTGTCTTTATTGAAACATTTCCACAGTCTGTAGTGAAACATGTCCACTGTCCTTGGTGAAACATGTCCACTGTCCCTAGTGAAACATGTCCACTGTCCCTAGTGAAACATGTCCACTGTCCCTAGTGAAACATGTCCACTGTCCTTAGTGAGACATGTCCACTGTCCCTAGTGAAACATGTCCACTGTCTGTAGTGAAACATGTCCACTGTCCTTAGTGAAACATGTCCACTGTCCCTGCTGAAACATGTCCACTGTCCCTAGTGAAACATGTCCACTGTCCCTAGTGAAACATGTCCACTGTCCTTAGTGAAACATGTCCACTGTCCCTAGTGAAACATGTCCACTGTCCCTGGTGAAACATGTTCACAGTCCCTGGTGAAACATGTCAACTGTCACTAGTGAAACATGTCCACTGTCCCTAGTGAAACATGTCCACTGTCCCTGATGAAACATGTCCACTGTCCCTGGTGAAACATGTCCACTGTCCCTGGTGAAACATGTCAACTGTCACTAGTGAAACATGTCCACTGTCCCTGGTGAAACATGTCTACTGTCCCTGGCTAAACATATCCACTGTCTTTATTGAAACGTGTCCACACTCGCTGGTGAAACATGTCCACTGTCTTTAGTGAAACATGTCAACTGTCCCAGGATAAACATGTCTACTGTCCCTGGCTAAACATATCCACTGTCTTTATTGAAACATGTCCACAGTCTGTAGTGAAACATGTCCACTGTCCTTGGTGAAACATGTCCACTGTCCCTGCTGAGACATGTGCACTGTCCTTAGTGAAACATCTCCACTGCGCCTAGTGAAACATGTCCACTGGCTGTGATGAAAACTGTCCACTGGCCCTGGTGAAAAATGTCCACTGTCCTTAGTAAAACATGTCCACTGTCCATGGTGAAACATGTCAACTGTCACTAGTGAAACATGTCCACTGTCCCTAGTGAAACATGTCCACTTCCCTGGTGAAAAATGTCCACTGTCCTTAATAAAACATGTCCACTGTCCATGGTGAAACATGTCAACTGTCACTAGTGAAACATGTCCATTGTCCCTGGTGAAACATGTCCATTTTCCCTGGTGAAACATGTCCACTGTCCCTGGTGAAACATGTCCACTGTCCCTGGTTAAACATGTAAACTGTCCCTGGTGAAACATGTCCACTGTCACTGGTGAAACATGTCAACTGTCCCTGATGAAACATGTCCACTGTCCCTGGTGAAACATGTCCACTGTCACTGGTTAAACATGTCAACTGTCACTAGTGAAACATGTCCACTGTCCATGGTGAAACATGTCCACTTTCCCTAGTGAAACATGTCCACTGTTCCTGTTGAAACATGTCCACTGTCCCTGATGAAACATGTTCGTTGTCCCTGGCGATTAATGAAGTAGAAGATATGTTTTGGATTGTTCAACCCAAGAGTCTAGTATCAGCAAGTGAAGAAGAGTTATTGGTGTCCATTCCAAAATTAAATTTTACTATGATGAGTTATCAAAAGATGAACTTTTAAAAGTAATATCAAGGCTTAGAAGACACCTAAATGCAGCTGATATTGAATTACACAAAGTCGTGGGCTGGTCAGTATTTGATGTTTTGGAATTCATAGCTGAATGAGACTTTCTAGAATCTCATCCAATACTCTCCTCTTGTGAGCAGAGCTTTCCAAAAACTGAGGCTTATCAAGAAAAATGGATAATTCATCATAGGACAGTCAAGGCTTTGTGATGTAGCTCTGCTATAAATTGAAAGTAGGACAGTCAAGGCTTTGTGATGTTGCTCTGCTATCAATTGAAAGTAGGACAGCCAAGGCTTTGTGATGTTGCTCTGCTATCAATTGAAAGTAGGACAGTCAAGGCTTTGTGATGTAGCTCTGCTATCAATTGAAAGTAGGACAGTCAAGGCTTTGTGATGTAGCTCTGCTATCAATTGAAAGTGATACAGTGAAAGACAATGCATTTTGCTCAAGTCATTGACAGGTTTGCAGATTGAAAACAAGGAAAGGAAAATTTTAAACAAAGTAAACTTAATATAAAAATAACTATAACTTAACGTTGTTACAGGTTGTAAATACATTGACCTCGTGACCTTCGATTAATGTGTTTTTTTTATTGTCATTGTTAGACTGTGGACTAAGTTTAACAAGAAGAAAAAATCCATCATGGAATTTTTTCTTGGAGTGGGGAGGGCAGGGGGGGGGGACACCATGAGTTTACCGCACAGGGTAACACCAACCCTAGCTACGCCACTGCCAATATAATATTGCGAAGAGTTTACCAATAGAGTATAACAAATTAATATACCAATATAATATAACAAAATAATATACCAATAGAATGTAACAAAAATATTAAAACAGAATATAACAAAAGAATATAACAATAGAAAATAACAAAGGAAGATGCCATTGAATATCTCGAAAGAATATAACAATAGAAAATGACAATAATCATTGATTGTTTATTAATCTGTATCAGAAAATGGAACTCAATTCTTGTGATGTAAGCTCTAAAAACTCGCCCTGTTCACTAAGAGTAACAGGATACAGACTGTAAGGTAATCCATGGATGTTTGAATATACACACTTCTCAAAAAATGGATAGTTGAAAATAACCACTTTTCATTAGCATAGAAAATGTACTCGTCTATGTGCTTGACATAAATATGTAACCATAAAACTGAGTGCAATAATTAGTCATATTTGTTGGGACATGTGCAAGGTTTCATAGACAGGTAGACGTCATATCCTGTGGGGATTATCTAGTGAGCGCTTTTTTCAGACGAGGCGCGCACGAGATAAAGGTCTCCAGGGGAGTAACGAAAGCAATCAGTGGATCAAGGGCGTTTATTTACTGCCTGGATATGGGACTCTCTGTATAATATACCGTCTGGATAATATCCTGCATGGATTATATATTGTCGGGATAATGACAGTCTGGATAATATCCTGTCCGGATAATATATTGTCGTGATAATGACTGTCTGGATAATATGCTGCCTAGATAATATATTTTTGGATAATATGTTTTTGGATAATAACTGTCTTGATAATAACTGTCTGGACAATATACTGCTTGGATAATATATTGTCTGGATAATTACTGTTTGGATAACACAATATCTGGATAAAATACTTTCTGGATAATTTACTGTCTGGATAAGCATTTAAATTAAAAAGCGTTGCTTAGAATTGTAGTTGTTACAATAAAAATTGCGCACAATTAAGTCTCTCTAAATAGCTATTTGGTCACGTGACACCAAGCGCTTGACTTGAATGGAATCAGATGACACCAATCTGAACACTCATGAAATCAATCACCGCCACAGTCCTATTTCACACACGACACAAAGTATCCTGAAAGAGTGACAACTGTATGCACAAAGTATCCTGAAAGAGTGACAACTGTAGGCACAAAGTATCCTGAAAGAGTGACAACTGTATGCACAAAGTATCCTGAAAGAGTGACAACTGTATGCACAAAGTATCCTGAAAGAGTGACAACTGTATGCACTTTCATAGGACTTTCTCACTGTTGTGTATGCACAAAGTATCCTGAAAGAGTGACAACTGTATGCACAAAGTATCCTGAAAGAGTGACAACTGTATGCACAAAGTATCCTGAAAGAGTGACAACTGTAGGCACAAAGTATCCTGAAAGAGTGACAACTGTATGCACAAAGTATCCTGAACAAGTGACAACTGTATGCACAAAGTATCCTGAAAGAGTGACAACTGTATGCACAAAGTATCCTGAAAGAGTGACAACTGTATGCACAAAGTATCCTGAAAGAGTGACAACTGTATGCACAAAGTAACACATCCTAACGATAGCTTCTCAATACCGAACAACGACTTCTCTACGTTTCTGCGAGAGGGAAAGGAATCTGATACTAATTTCACCCCGACCTAAGAAGCGAAGGCGTAATTGTAAGGTCGTAGCGAAATGCTTTGAAAATACAGGACTACTTTTCACCATACATTTACCAAACATTCATGACGTCGTATATATACTCGTGTATTTGACTCACAACATATACGATCTGCTTAACCGTTGCACAGAACACGCAATGACAACACGACCTTTAGAGCCATGACACCAATGACGCTGGAATCGCCCAACCCAAACGACGCTGGAATTCCCCCAATACAGACTTCTGGGCCTTGGGGTTTGTCTTATCAATATTTACACAACCATTTAAACCATTTTTTAAAATATTTATAAACCATTTATTTCGCGCTCGCTAGTTGGTCTACTTAAGTTTGGATGGAAGCCCTTCCCAGAACCATTGCCCTTCCCGTCACCCTGGTTCTTCACGATACCCCTGACCCTCCCCCCCCACCGAATTATCCTGGCCCTCTACAATACCCCTGAACATTCACAATACCCCTGAACATTCACAATATCCCTGAACATTCACAATATCCCTGATCATTCACAATATCCCTGATCATTCACAATACCCCTGAACATTCACAATATCCCTGATCATTCACAATACCCATGTCTTTCCCGAAGGTGGGATATTACCCGGACATACAATATTTGGGTTATTTCAATTACAAGGTAATACTGGTGGGATATGAATGTTCTACTAAAGTGGTAACTCATTCAGCGATTCCGTCCAAATGGTCTCGTCGGTTGGGTCTTCTAGCGTCGGAATGCCCAAGGTCTTTACAAGAATCCAGAACAAGATCACGGAGACCACCACAACAGGTACGGCTATGAACCAGAGGTTGTTTCCATTTTGAGTGAGCAGGTCGGCTGAAAATAATTTTAACCAAAATAAAAAGTTATTTTGTTATTTAACCATCTCAAAACACTGATAATTAATAACATTGACATGTTCGTTACAATCAAATCTATCACCAAGTTAAACAAAACACTGATAATTAATAACATTGACATGTTCGTTACAATCAAATCTATCACCAAGCAAATATTGAAATTCGCTATTACATAATTGATTCTGCATTATAAAATTTAAGAGTAAACTACTTTTTAACTTGTTGATTAACAAGCTACACATGGAATGAAATGTTTTCCTTAAAATTGTATGCGTCATTTAAATAGATCAGCTCGAAGTAAAATGTATTTATAAATATAGTTATAGTACAATTGTATGCGTCATTTAAATAGATCAGCACGAAGTAACATGTATTTATAAATATAGTTATAGTACAATTGTATGCGTCATTTAAATAGATCAGCACGAAGTAAAATGTATTTATAAATATAGTTATAGTACAATTGTATGCGTCATTTAAATAGATCAGCTCGAAGTAAAATGTATTTATAAATATAGTTATAGTACAATTGTATGCGTCATTTAAATAGATCAGCACGAAGTAAAATGTATTTATAAATATAGTTATAGTACAATTGTATGCGTCATTTAAATAGATCAGCACGAAGTAAAATGTATTTATAAATATAGTTATAGTACAATTGTATGCGTCATTTAAATAGATCAGCACGAAGTAAAATGTATTTATAAATATAGTTATAGTACAATTGTATGCGTCATTTAAATAGATCAGCACGAAGTAAAATGTATTTATAAATATAGTTATAGTACAATTGCTTGTTTTGTTTTGTTGTTTAAGAGTGGGGGGGGTATAAAATGTTGACATAATTAAATAGTTGTTGACAAGTTAGGGGGGAAGTGGGTCCAAAATTGCGTAACAATTGACTTTGCTTTTACTTACCATATTCTGGGTCTTGTAACGCGTGCCACCTGCAATACCGACTCTTGCCTGGGGTGAGCCTGAGGTCCACATTGCATCTGAAACCGCGTATGGTTCTACCCCTACATTTCTGTTTAGTGCGTAAAATAAGATAATATTGGTTAAGTCTGTCAGATCATGTGAGAAGGTCTATTCAAAGCTCTAAACAAATCTACAGAGAAACTTTCCAGACTCTCTTGGGAAATTCCTTATCTTAGCAAGATAGATTATTTCTAGTTAAATAATGTTAACAATTTCCTATTTATTGATGAAACTACATTTTTTAAAAATAGGTGTCACTAGACCCTGATGTCTGCGATGTAATCCCTAGAATCTGATGTCTACGATCTGATCCCCTCCAAGGGTATTGTCTGCTAACAGATGGCATGTCAGCGTCACTAAACTCCGATGTCTACGATCTGATCCCCTCCAAGGGTATTGTCTGCTAACAGATGGCATGTCAGCGTCACTAAACTCCGATGTCTACGATCTGATCCCCGCCAAGGGTATTGTCTGCTCCGCTAACAGATGGCATGTCAGCGTCAGACTCCGATGTCTATGACCTGATCCCAGCCAAGGGTATTGTCTGCTAGCAGATGGTATGTTAGTGAAGACACCCCAGCCTTTGCACTGTCTGCCCACTGTCTGTGCCATTTTTTTGCGAAATCATCAGCAAGTTTTGATTCCTATGTAGGTTAGTGGTACTGGTTGAGGCTGGGTAGATTTCTGATCGTTAATGCTGCATAACCTTTGTGGTGAGTTTCCGCTGCGATGACAGGAAACCAACACGTCGGGCAAAGCGAACCCATGACAATTGGCCATAAGACATCCACACACAGTAATCTGCTTGGACGTTTCTTATAACTCACTCTATGTAGCATACACGAGAGTGAGTCTCCTTGTTTTAGGCCTCGTCCAATGTGAAAATCACTACTTTAATATTCTCCATGAATCTAGATTTTTCTTAGTTGTTTATTGCTATACGTATTAGTCTTGTCAGTTTGTTGGGTGTGACATACTTCTGCAAAGTCTTATATAGATATTTTACTTTAATGTAGATATAAGGACATTATATAGTCCACATAGTTGATGTACTGGGATATTACAATCTTAACATATGATGATCATGCTTCTGCTGGTGGATATATGATCAGTCTGACCTCATGTGTCTGATATCACATTGGTAATGACCTAGTGTGTGTTCAGTGTATGGTAGAAGACTTTAGGCAGTTAGTTTGTCAGTGTTTTCTATGTAAAATTTAATAGGGAAATACCGCTGTAGTTTATGAATTGAAGTTTGGAGCCTTTCTTGTGTATTGGGGCTGTTGGAATTTTCTAGTTATGATTTAATGTGTCCGAGTGTGTAGTTCTGTTCCTCCATGTTTATAAATTCTGCTGTGATGAAGTCTTCTCCAAATTTTTTTTTCTCCATAGAATTGGTTACTTTTGTAGTTTCTTACGCAATTGGCCGGTTTATCAAAGTTTTCTCGAAATCCAATAGGCCTTGGATTAAAGGATTATAAGCTGGTTCCCAACAGCAAATCGCCTCTCTCCACGCCGCTGGACAACCCAAGGGAACATCATTGGATGATACAGCTTGGCACCAGTGACGTCGCAGGAGTTGCCGGAATGTCTCATTGTATCAATGTTATCCGCCTCTCGGGACTCCATCTCTGGGTTTGATTTCTAAGTTGCCTTCTCTTAGATGAGTTGCCATCCAAGGTTAACGAGTATGCTCGGCTGCTGTTCCTCGAGGACGAAGAGGCGAAGAAGAGAGGATATTTGATACTACTGTAGATTGACATATGCTTGTACTTAGTTTTTGTCGTGTTGTGTTTGTTTTAAATGTGGTAAACTATAGATTTGTTGTTTTTTTTGACTTTGTACCGCGCTTCAATGCCTTTGGGGATGAAGCGTGTTTTTGAAATGAACTTTATTATTATTATTATCTGCCCGGGGTGCTTGTGATGAATTGAACTCCAGGCCACCAACTTGAGATTTGCTCAGTTTAGACCACTCAGCCACCCAGCCACCCAGCCACCCAGCCACCCAAGTTTTCTCTTAGTCTTTTATCCTCATGAACATTCCACTGATATTTCTTCTGATACTTTTAGTTTAGTTTTTACGAATATTCCAAATGTAATTTCCTACACATTTTTGTGACCTTTCTTCTGTCCTACACATTTTTGTGACCTTTCTTCTGTCCTACACATTGTTGTGACCTTTCTTCTGTCCTACACATTGTTGTGACCTTTCTTATGTCCTACACATTGTTGTGACCTTTCTTCTGTCCTACACATTGTTGTGACCTTTCTTCTGTCCTACACATTTTTGTGACCTTTCTTCTGTCCTACACATTTTTGTGACCTTTCTTCTGTCCTGCACATTGTTGTGACCTTTCTTCTGTCCTGCACATTTTTGTGACCTTTCTTCTGTCCTGCACATTTTGTGACCTTTCTTCTGTCCTGCACATTTTTGTGACATTTCTTCTGGCTCCATTGAATGTTTGAGTTGTCTTTCTGGTTTCCCTTTGTATCATGTCCATTCGTCTCTTATTTCTATCTTTGACTACTTCTTCTGCTGACCTTTTGCTAGCCTTCATTATCCTATCCCACTGTTCATTGATACTGCTTTACCAGTTTATTTCCTCATGTGGTTAATTTGCTTATTTAAATCCCAGATGAAGTACCTAAAACTACCTTGGATTCTGTGTGACATGATGAAGAACTGGCAAATACGGTGAATATGCGTTTATCGCACCAGGAGACACCAAGATAAACGAGAACTCTTCAGTCTACAGAAACAATTTTATAACATGGAAACTTACCCTCAAAGGGTACGGCCCTTCCCTAGAGGGCATTCCTGCTTCCACAGGTCGAGAACACGATTAATACTCTATATGAGGCGTTACCAAATATGACCTTCAAGCTTAGCGAGACTTGAAAACTGCAACGTTTTCAAAGTATAGAATTACAAAATGGGCCTTGTTATTGCAAGAAAACAATTTAGATGTTAATTATATCTAAGGAGAAGTATTCATGGATAATAACTTCATGTGGCGCTATGAGGGCCATAGTACTAGCGTGGAATAGTGTATTGTGGGTGACATTGGTTACTCAAGGCTTGAGAACCAAAGTTTTGGTGAGTCCATCCTAGACTCAGACAGTCTTGTTGTGACTTATTGGGTTGACCGTAGACACATAAGAGTCCGTGGAGAAGGTGAGCTTTTTCCCTGATTGGGGGTTATGGCGGAGCGATGATGTTATTGTGGAAACATTATGTCATGTGGGGTTAAGGGAGAAAAAAAATTGTGTTGTTGAAAAAATTTGATCTGTTGTGTAGGTGAGTGTTTTACAGGCATTGGTAGGTGAGGCTTGTAACTGTTGTGTTGATAATTTATGTGAACATTTGTTTCATTCAAAGTGTCAATAATTTTTTGTGTAATGTTGTGAACTAGTTTGTTTACATTTGGCCCTTGATCATAGACAGGAGTGAGAAGGCTAATATTTATAATTGTTTATAATTGTAATAACATGGCTGTCCCCAGGAAGTGCAGGTGTGGCCATTTTTTTCTCCATAATATAACATTTTATGCAAAACTTGTATGATTTTATGACCTGACCATAGGTATATCGATTCTACTATAAGTAGAATTTGGAAAAGGAAAGGGTAAGAAATGTCAAGGTCATGAAATCATAGATAATGTGTGTGTGTTTTGATTTTGGGGACAAATGAGTTGACAGATTTCGGTATCTCATACTTTATTGCAATCCTGTGGAGATCTACTTTTCTGTATCGCAATTATACTGCTACACAGTATCCTAAGGTCAAGGAATCATGTGATCCTATAGCAGATATAATAAAGTACTGTTAGTGACCATTGGCCATTGGGTTACTTACCGCAGAGACCGACAGAGAGAACAAGGGCAAGACTAGAGGAACGGGTGGCGTCGAAGCACAATCTTGGCCACACTCGGAGGAAGAGAATTGCACACGATCGTAATGACTGAATGACTCTGTAGGCGGCCTAAAGATGGATCACAGTCGCTGATGGAGCTCGGCTGGTTGCTGTTCCTCGAGGACGAAGAGGCGAAGAACAGAGAATATTTCATACTACTGTATCACTTAATTAGCCAGCCAGGATAAATAATTCATTTATTTTAAAAAAGTGACTTCTAGGTTTTGCAATTGGTCTCTTGGGATGATTTGAGGCTGTGCATTGTAAAATTCTTCCAACGCAAACTCGCCCTTGTAAAATAATTAGCAACCTACCCCCAGTTTTGCCCATGCAGTAGGATAACCCGATTATCTCCCTTTGTGTTATTGCATTTCGATGCGCAAACAGCTCACGGAAAATCGTGACTCTTGTTGTCACCGCTTGCCGCTATAAACTTTCTGGGTGGAAGGTCGAACCCGTAATCTTAGACTGATGTCATTGGATGGGAAAACATACAACTTTTAAACCACCGAATTAAAATCACCCACGAACTTCAATCAGCTGATTAGAATCGGTCTTGTATACTTGATTGCGAACGCTGTAGACTACCATACTTCGGACCTCATAAGCGTGATCCCATACTTCGGACCTCTTAAGCGTGATCCCATACTTCGGACCTCATAAGCGTGATCCCATACTTCGGACCTCATAAGCGTGATCCCATACTTCGGACCTCATAAGCGTGATCCCATACTTCGGACCTCATAAGCGTGATCCCATACTTCGGACCTCATAAGCGTGATCCCATACTTCGGACCTCATAAGCGTGATCCCATACTTCGGACCTCATAAGCGTGATCCCATACTTCGGACCTCATAAGCGTGATCCCATACTTCGGACCTCATAAGCGTGATCCCATACTTCGGACCTCATAAGCGTGATCCCATACTTCGGACCTCATAAGCGTGATCCCATACTTCGGACCTCATAAGCGTGATCCCATACTTCGGACCTCATAAGCGTGATCCCATACTTCGGACCTCATAAGCGTGATCTCATACTTCGGACCTCATAAGCGTGTTCATCAACTGGCACCTAGAATGCTAGTATGTACGCAACCATGGTTCTAAAACCTTTTATTAATGCGCTTGTTATGTTCTCACAGTTTTGTAGCAAGGATCCGAACGTTAGTGTTATATAATATGTACTCTATGTCGGTGTGTTTAAGCCACGCCTACGCCGCGAGCTGCGACACACCCCCGTATGGTGAAGACACGCCATCATGGCGATGGTATGCTGTTATTCCCACTCGCCCATGTGTCTTTTTACAAGATGAAAATATGTGTATTATGTACCCATACAATTATTGGTTATTATGATTGAATGTCTAATACTTGAATTAAAATGTTTACTTTGTGCAAAATTCTCGCTAAGCCTCACATGCTTACGCCGACAATGAAAAAGATTTATAAATCTTTCCACATATTGGATGCATATGTAGAAGCTATGTCACCTTCAATACCTCGATCTCAATTCGTTGCTGTTGGAATGTGACTTGTCAGCTTGTGAATATTTGTCTAGATACTTCATATCCATTTTGTATCATTTCGCATGTAGCCTGGTTGTATTATCACTGAACGACGCACCTTGAAGGTGGAACTAACGGATCGTTTTTCACGTCTCACGCAAATATTACCTACGGCTACGATAAGGACCTCGAGATTCAAGGACTCTTATCACCCACGATTTAACGTTGGAGAGTCTACTTCCCCGTCGAAGAAATTACACAGAAACTCTTGGAACAAGAAGGTGTCACCTTCTACGACTGGGAACGCTTAAAAGTTCACAAGACAGGAACTGAAGACACATTTCAGGAACAGAAGAAACTCAAACACCAATTGACCCCCCGAGATTAACATTGAAACTATATAAGGCCAAGCCAACATTGATTAAAAATATGACCTTGAGCAAATGTAGCATTTATAATGCTGATACTAGGTAATTGTATATATATTCTCTAACAAAGGAGGGAAATAAAAACATTGATGTAAGTATCCATTGTGAATATAGATACATTATTATGTGTGTATGGTAACTTAGCTTAACTAAATTAATCCGATAGACAGAGTGCTAAGAGGAGATATCATACTAGAGCTTCTACTCACAGTCAACAATTTACCGCTCTCTGGGCAACGCTTAACCGGAAGCGATGTTTTCTGCATGTCATTTGGTTTGAACGTTTGGTGCGAAGATTTTGCGCACAACTTGCTGCGAAAAAAGGGTTACAAGCTATTGTTTTCAATGGTAAATCTATATATTTTTTGTTGTTGTTGTTCGTCCATCGAAGTCGACTAGGACCATCGAATCATCCGGTTCGGGGGAGATTGGGATTAGGGTGAGCTCGTAGGTGGCTTGCTAGACCGATTCTTGCTCGGAATAATCTATGATACCGTGGGCATGGAATAGTTGCTTCAGACGGTGACCTAATGTTGCTCTTTCGGACAAGCCTGCGTGTCTCAGCTGTGGTTATTCTATTAGCTTCATGGGATTTAGCCCCCTTCTTGACAGCAGCTCTCCACCTGGCTCTGTCCTGGGCTGTCTGCACCCTTTGAGTAGGGTTTATGCTGGAGGCCTTTAGTGCCACTTTCAGTGAGTCTATATCTATACAAATGAATGTATGTATGTATCTTTGTATGTCTTGTATGCGCTCCTACAACATTCATGCGAAAGCAACAAAACTTTGGTCAGTTGTTGTCCACATAACCGCCCATTGAACTGAGTCATTCTAACCCTTATCAAATGTTCCGTTTTCAGCCTTTGGCCATAAATTCGTTTTTTTTTCTCATAAAAAGTAATTTCCGTATGTTCTCCTACTCTATTTATCCGATTGTGATAAAACTTTGGTGAGATGTTGAGAGCATGCCCGCAAAGGTTTTTAAATTATTAAAACCGTTTTAAAATATTCAGTTTTGATCCAGGGGCCCTATGTTCATTTTTTTCTAATATGAGCTTTACAAATACATTTTCAAACCGTATGCGCTCCTACACCATTCATGTGATTGCAGCAAAACTGTTTGTGGATGATTGGTCAACTGTTTATGGATCACTGGTCAACTGTTTGTTGATCACTTGTCAACTGTTTGTGGATCACTGGTCAACTGTTTGTGGATGATTGGTCAACTAATTGTGGATCATTGGTCAACTGTTTGTGAATCACATGTTTACAGTTTGTGGATCATTTGTCAACTGTTTGTGAATCACTTGTCAACTGTTTGTGGATCACTGGCCAACAAATTTGTTTCTGTAAATAAATTAAATTATATGTAGTACTTTGATTGCAATATAAGCTTTGTAGGCACGAGTAAACCAACAGGGGGGGGGGTGGGGTGGCACTTTGGTTGGGAGGAGCAGTTTCGGTACAGTTTAAAGTTTTAAGCCGATCTTACGTTAAGTAGCAGTGGAAGGATCCTAGGGGTCATGCAGTGCAGATGTCAAATTAACTTTCATACGTACGGGGTAATAGGACACTTGCTACAATTTTTCGGGTAGTTTTAGAACTTTACTGGGTCTCTATGCAGCCTGCCTGGAACAGATTGACCTACCGTATCATCTAATCTATATAGCTTACCTGGAACAGATCGACCTACCGTATCATCTAATCTAGATATAGCCTGCCTGGAACAGATCGACCTACCGTATCATCTAATCTAGATATAGCCTGCCTGGAACAGATCGACCTACCGTATCATCTAATCTATATAGCTTACCTGGAACAGATCGACCTACCGTATCATCTAATCTATATAGCTTACCTGGAACAGATCGACCTACCGTATCATCTAATCTAGATATAGCCTGCCTGGAACAGATCGACCTACCTTATCATCTAATCTAGATATAGCCTGCCTGGAACATCGACCTACCGTATCATCTAATCTATATAGCTTACCTGGAACAGATCGACCTACCGTATCATCTAATCTATATAGCTTACCTGGAACAGATCGACCTACCGTATAATCTAATCTATATAGCTTAACTGGAACAGATCGACCTACCGTATCATCTAATCTATATAGCTTACCTGGAACAGATCGACCTACCGTATCATCTAATCTATATAGCTTACCTGGAACTGATCGACCTACCGTATCATCTAATCTATATAGCTTACCTGGAACAGATCGACCTACCGTATCATCTAATCTATATAGCTTACCTGGAACAGATCGACCTACCGTATCATCTAATCTATATAGCTTAACTGGAACAGATCGACCTACCGTATCATCTAATCTATATAGCTTACCTGGAACAGATCGACCTACCGTATCATCTAATCTATATAGCTTACCTGGAACAGATCGACCTACCGTATCATCTAATCTATATAGCTTACCTGGAACCTACCGTATCATCTAATCTATATAGCTTACCTGGAACAGATCGACCTACCGTATCATCTAATCTATATAGCTTACCTGGAACAGATCGACCTACCGTATCATCTAATCTATATAGCTTACCTGGAACTGATCGACCTACCGTATCATCTAATCTATATAGCTTACCTGGAACAGATCGACCTACCGTATCATCTAATCTATATAGCTTACCTGGAACAGATCGACCTACCGTATCATCTAATCTGTATAGCTTACCTGGAACAGATCGACCTACCGTACCATCTAATCTATATAGCTTACCTGGAACAGATCGACCTACCGTATCATCTAATCTATGTAGCTTACCTGGAACAGATCGACCTACCGTATCATCTAATCTTCAATTGAAAAATTGAATCAAAATTTTAATAAATTTTCCCTATAGTTAATGGGTATTCACTTTTTATGAAGAGTAAATTAGATTTTGATAAGGACCACAAGAGTTTAGATTGATACTGTCGTCGGATGACAGATCGATAAGTTTTTATTATTCATTCCTGCTTAAATTGCTGTCTTCAATATTTGCAGCAAATGGATCTATTTTAAACATACTCTTATGTCTGGAACCTTCTTTCATTGGGTAAAACTGGCGACAATATGTTACGACTGCTTGAAAGAGCTGTTCAAGTGCCAGTTGCCATTTTTCTCTCACAGATTAGTATCGACATTTGAAAACATTTGCAGATCTTCTTCAACCAACTTTTTTTTAGCGTAATAATATTTTCTTGTGAAAAACATCCAATTTACTCCCAAGTGTCAGCATGTCCTTAAGTTGGCTCTTCATGGAAATGTTAGGCTCATTTAACAACGAAAACATATCGGACAGACTTTCGGGGCTGGCTACCCACTCATCGTCTGCCAGGTTGGCCAGCCCAAGCTTCCTACTTGTCTGCCAGGCTGGCAAGCCTTAACCACCACGCATCGCCTGCCTGGTTGACAATCCCTGGCCACCTACTCATGTCTGCCAGGTTGGCAAGCCCTGACCACCTACTCATGTCTGCCTGGTTGACAATCCCTGGCCACCTACTCATGTCTGCCAGGTTGACAAGCCCTGACCACCTACTCATGTCTGCCTGGTTGACAATCCCTGGCCACCTACTCATGTCTGCCAGGTTGGCAAGCCCTGACCACCTACTCATGACTGCCTGGTTGACAATCCCTGGCCACCTACTCATGTCTGCCAGGTTGGCAAGCCCTGACCACCGATCCACGCCTGCCTGGTTGACAATCCCTGGCCACCTACTCATGTCTGCCAGGTTGGCAAGCCCTGACCACCTACTCATGTCTGCCTGGTTCTGTTAGGGACCGGTGGATGAGTACAGACGGAGGTTGGCAAGCCCTGACCACCTACTCATGACTGCCTGGTTGACAATCCCTGGCCACCTACTCATGTCTGCCAGGTTGGCAAGCCCTGACCACCTACTCATGTCTGCCTGGTTGACAATCCCTGGCCACCTACTCATGTCTGCCTGGTTGACAATCCCTGGCCTCCTACTCATGTCAGCCAGGCTGTCAAGCGTGTATACCAACTCATCGTGTTGTTAGTTCTGGCCAACCACTTACCGTATGAAAAAGAGTTCTTGAAATATTCTGATTATTCTTCTGTGGTAATTTTAAAAAAAAAAAATCTATATATATTTCAAGCCGTGTAAAATAATAAATGGTGTTACAGGATATGGTTACGCTTAACTAAAGACATGATAATTAAACGGTCAAATCCATGTGACCTCTTCGTGAAGGGAAAATAGACGGCTTAGTAAAATGCAAATAATTTCTAGATCAGTCTTCAGACGATTGACTGTTTGATTGACTGTTTGATTGATTGATTGATTGATTGAATATTAATATAACACTTGTATCCGTGCTACTTAAGCATCCTCACAGTGCTCTGGTGTTCTAAAATCTATTTAAAGAAAAAAGTCTTTAAATGTTTCTTAAATGTTTTTTGTTTTTCATTTTCAAGGTCTCTCAAAGATTGGGGCAAACTGTTCCATAATTTTGGCGCCGTCGCTTCAAAAGAGCGCATTCCGCATGACATTTTTCTGTGTCCATCCACTCTGGACTAATGGTATTCTCTCGTGGACGGCCGGTGGTCAGCGGACCACCCATTGGCGATCGCTGGCCTTTTCTTTTCCCACGACCTGGCTGATGTCCCGATTATCTGAAAGCAATCCCAGTCCCGTTAAGCCACAGCCCCGTCTAGCTAAAAGCGCTATTTATATGAAATCTTCGGGTAGCTGAAAGCCTGTTTAGCTAAAAGCCTCATTTAGCTGAAAGCCCCGCTTCGCTTAAATACCAGTTTAGCTGAAGGCCCCATTAAATAGCCCTGTAGCCTGCCATAACAAGGCCTTTGAACCTCAAACGAAACTCTTCACCAGGAGTCAGCTCTGAAAAGAAAACAAATTACGTCGTGAATTTTCCAAGTGAATAAACTCTTTTCAAGTTTTCACGTGTTACGTGAAGCGACAAATAATCGGATTTTTATTACAGTACCTACGTTAACTAGTGTCCCCTAGTGTCCCCTACAGGCCCATTAAAGACCTTAATATAGAGTTAAGAAAGAACACGAGCATGGGCTGCAGGACTATTGAGCCGGACACACGCCACACATTGTTGAAAGACACTGTGATTTAGAGTTCAGTGAAAGAGAGTTTTATGCATGCTCTTGTCATGTTTGACGCATGTCTGTTCTATCAAGAGGGATTCATTGGCTATTTAAGTAATAAAGTACTGGAGAACTATGAGAGGCCTTGAATTTTTTGACATCGATATTTTCTGAATGGTTGGAGTAGGATGGTGACTCAATATTTACATGAAGGAGTGTGACAACCCAATTTTTCCCATAATTCAGAAATAGAGAAAAATTGCAGTTTGCCGAAAAAGTTTCGGGCTAAACATGGATTAATTGCCCTTATTGGTACTACAATTCATCACTTCAAAGCCTTTATTGGTACTACAATTCATCACTTCAAAGCCTTTATTGGTACTACAATTCATCACTTCAAAGCCTTTATTGGTACTACAATTCATCACTTCAATTATTGGTACTACAATTCATCACTTCAAAGCCTTTATTGGTACTACAATTCATCACTTCAAAGCCTTTATTGGTACTACAATTCATCACTTCAAAGCCTTTATTGGTACTACAATTCATCACTTCAATGCCTTTATTGGTACTACAATACATGACTTCAATGCCTTCATTAGTACTACATGGCATTACTTCAATAGCTTCAGACGTACAAGAACATTTAAAATGAAAATAAATAAATACATATATATATATATATCGTTCCTTTAGTTTTTTTCTCAAATTTAGGATTGAGGGGCAGCACCATAGCCACTGAAGAAGGATGCCCTTTGTTGCATGATGCCAATTAAAGCATAATGCCCTTCGCAGCATGATATCCATTGAAGCATGATGCCATTGAAGCATGATATCCATTGAAGCATGATGCCATTAAAGCATGATGTCATTGAAGCATGAGGACTTTGAAGCATGGTGCCATTAAAGCATGATATCCATTGAAGCATGATGCCATTGAAGCATGATATCCATTGAGGCATGATGCCATTAAATCACGAAGTCATTGAAGCATGATGCCATTGAAGCATGATGCCATTAAAGCTGGATATCCATTGAAGCATGATGCCATTAAAGCATGATGTCATTGGAGCATGATATCCATTGGAGCATGATGGCATTAAAGCATGATGCCATTGAAGCATGATATCCATTGAAGCATGATATCAATTGAAGCATGATGCCATTAAAGCATGATGTCATTGAAGCATGATGCCATTGAAGCATGATGCCATTGAAGCATGATGCCATTGAAGCATGATATCCATTGAAGCATGATGCAATTAAATAATGATGCCATTGAAGCATGATGCCATTAAAGCATGATGCCATTGAAGCAAGATGCCCTTCGAAGCATAATGCCTAGTGAAGCATGTCACCCATTGAAGCATGATGCCATTGAAGCATGATGCCATTTGAAACCTGAAGACCTGGAAAACTGACCAGTGTGCCCATGCCTTCAGACGGCACAGAGTGATTAGATGGTGGTTTAGCACGCTGTCAGTAGGTTTATCCCATTTCTCCCCAGACGGATAATTTAAGCACGATGTCAGTAGATTTATCCCATTTCTCCCCAGACGGATAATTTAAGCACAGTGTCAGTAGGTTTATCCCATTTCTCCCCAGACGGATAATTTAAGCACCCTGTCAGTATGTTTATCTCATTTCTCCCGAGATCGACCATTTAAGCACTCTGTCAGTATGTTTATCCCATTTCTCCCCAGACAGACCATTCAAGTAGATTGGAGTATAGTAGACAATGTACTTTTACCATTATCTTTCACGGTCCAATGCATTTTATAGAGAGCTCGTGAATGGCTGTTTGTGCCAGAAATGTCCATACCTTGCCAACGTCTAAATGCTGTTTCGACCAGGTTTCATACTCCCAAGTACACCTGCTCTATGCTGAAATGAGGACAAGTGGAAAAGTTCCACGTGAGGCCGAGGGAACCCCCCGCTCCGGCCCTTGGCCAACCCCCCCCCCGGTGCCTTTTACCGATATTCTCAGCTAATAAATACAAAGTTAAGTCCATTTCCTAGCATTTTTCTTCCAAGTTAACGGTTGCACCAACAAGTAGGAGTACGTACTGAAATCTTGAATTGAAAGAGCAGGTGATAACAATGTAGCCATCTAGCCAATTAACGATGTAGCCATGCAGCAAGTTAACAATGTAGCTTTGAAGCAAGTTAACAATGTAACCGTAGAGCAAATTCAAAATGTAGCTATGTAGCAAGTTCACAATGTAGCCATGTTGCCATTTAACAATGTAGCCATTCATCAAGTTAACAATGTAGCCATGTAGCAAGTTAACAATCTCGCCTTGTAGTGAGGTAACAATTTAGAAGTGTAGCAAATTAACAATGTAGCCGTGTAGCAAGTTAACAATGTAGCCGTTTATCAAGTTAACAATGTAGCCATGAAGCAAGTTAACGATGTATGCATGTAGCAAGTTAACAATGGTGCAATCTAGCAAGTTAACAATGTAGCTATGTAGAAAATTAAAAATGTAGCAGTGTAGCAATTTAACAATGTAGCCATGTATTAAGTTAACAATGTAGCCATGTTTCAAGCTAACAATGTAGCCATGTAGCAAGTTAACACTGCTCACTCAATTTCACTCTACATTTATTATCACGTGATCAAATGCGTAGTGATTTGGATTTCTTTGTTCATTTATTAAGGTAGCCCTAAAATACATTTAAAAAATTAGTGTTTACATTTCTTAGATGTCGCTACTGAAAGTATAGCGATAGGCATGGCGATTGCTCTCTGCTTGGACTACCCAACAACACAATCAAAGGAAACTGCCAGTAAATAGAATGCAGTAAAAACTTTAGCCTTACAAGGTTAATATTTTATCAGCGTAAGTTTCTGAAAAGTAAAGCCGAATTGTGGATCACCGTCTTCAAACGTCATCCTGGTTTTCGTTTGTGTGTTTATACTCCACATCATATTCAATCCTTTAAGGTTGAACGTATAGTAGTGAGTTTTATTGGTGAGCTACATTAGTGACGTACGTTGGTGAGCTTTGTAAGTGATTTTTGTTAGTTAGCCCTGTGTCAAAATTGTTTGCTCGCTTACCTTTTTTGAAAATGAGCCCTTCAATATTACATTTCTTTTCATTTACAGTACTATCATGGCAGTATCCTTGAGAAAGTTCTCGGTAACATCAGACACTTCAATCACTTCAGAAGCGTCACTGCCACCTTCTTACCCGGCCACAGAGTTCACATCCTACCGACAGTACGTGGAGAACTTCAGCAAGAAGAAGTTGCCGTCCACCAGCAAAGTTCGTAGACCTTCCGATTATGGCGAAGACTACGAGCAAGGTAAGCAGGTCACGATAAACCTAGAAGAGCCCAAGGTGACCAGCTCTTCGTCGCAGACTGCGGGCGGTCGTGTCACAGAGAAGTTGGCAACAAGCATGGAGGACATCACAAGTCTGCACTTCTGGAAGTGTATCGTGGCCGAGTTAGTTGGCACCTTGCTTCTCACTCTGATTGGCTGCGGATCGTGCGTCAGTCTCAGAGACAATGAGCCCAGGTCGTCCCACTCCCTGCAGGTGGCTCTCTGTTTTGGTCTCAGTGTGGCGACCGTTGTCTGGGCGATCGGTCATGTCTCAGGAGGTCACATCAACCCCGCTGTGACACTGGCCATGTTGGTCACCAGGAAGATCAGCTTTGCCAAAGCAATTTTTTACGTTTTGTGTCAAGTAAGTCAATTCCCGTTTTATATAATCTAGCACTATTCAGTTTTATATAATCTAGCACTATTCAGTTTTATATAATCTAGCACTATTCAGTTTTATATAATCTAGCACTATTCAGTTTTATATAATCTAGCACTATTCAGTTTTATATAATCTAGCACTATTCAGTTTTATATAATCTAGCACTATTCAGTTTTATATAATCTAGCACTATTCAGTTTTATATAATCTAGCACTATTCAGTTTTATATAATCTAGCACTATTCAGTTTTATATAATCTAGCACTATTCAGTTTTATATAATCTAGCACTATTCAGTTTTATATAATCTAGCACTATTCAGTTTTATATAATCTAGCACTATTCAGTTTTATATAATCTAGCACTATTCAGTTTTATATAATCTAGCACTGTTCAGTTTTATATAATCTAGCACTATTCAGTTTTATATAATCTAGCACTATTCAGTTTTATATAATCTAGCACTATTCAGTTTTATATAATCTAGCACTATTCAGTTTTATAAACAACACATCTAAGTTCCCGTTTCTTTCGTACTTTTGACAATATTTATATGCTTACTGTCTTTTTGGGTACACCGTCAAATCTACCCAGGACAAAATGGCCCCAAATATTTGTCCTGACAAATCAGCCCCAATCAGGGCCAATGGATGCCACTTCATGTTTCCGATAATTAATTCAACTGGTGTATTCTTTAATAGGGCTGTATCCAAAGTGAGGCGGCATTATGTCTGTATTTCCCTGTCTGTAAGACAATTTTGTCCATCAAAAAGATCAAATGTTACTGTCTTATTAATTTTGTATTCATAACTTCCGGCTGTTAACAATTCGGAATAAAAAATAACAAGATAAAATTTAAAAAATAAAAAAAAAAGTAAAAAAATGCAAGAACACCTGACACCGGAAATATCGACACAAATTAATCGTCAGAAAATATTCATATTTATGGAAAAGAAACATAAGACAATAGCCAAAATTAGCATACATGTTGTTTGGATAAGTATACCTAATTTAGCGAGACGATAAAATGAAACTAAACAGCATGTTCCCTGCCATCTCCTATGGACGCATGATGGACGCATGATGGACGCATGATGGATTCATGATGGATGCATAATTGATTCATGTGTCATCGGATATTTAAGTGTTTCAAAGTTGTGATGGGAAAAATTATTAAAAATAAATTTGAATAAGGGGATCGAGGGCCTACAAAAGTCATGCAACGGCCCTGCCATGACTTTACCACCCTTATCATACAAAGAACGCAACAGCTTACAGAATACAGACCAAGAGTCATACAAAGCACATTACATGAAGCAAACAGAAAATGCCGCCTCACAAAAATATATAAACGCCCACCGGGGCGGAAGTCTCCCTCCGATCACCCCTAGCTACGCCATCTGAGCGGTGCCATTTGAAAATCTACGCAATGGAATTAGTTTACACCACTTGAGTGTCACCTCAAGACCTTAGTAAACAAAGATTTGGTGTTTTAGTTTCTACTGGGGCCTGGGGATTGGGGCTTGGTGCTTGGGGCCTGGTCGTTGGGGCCTGGGGATTGGGGCTTGGTGCTTGGGGCCTGGTCGTTGGGGCCTGGGGATTGGGGATTGGGGCCTGGGGATTGGGGCTTGGGAATTGGGGCCTGGGGATTGGGGATTAGGGATTGGTGCTTGGGGCCTGGTCGTTGGGGCCTGTGGTTTGATGCCTGGGGCTTGGGGATTGGTGCTTAGGGCCTGGGCGTTGGGGCCTGTGGTTTGATGCCTGGGGCTTGGGGATTGGGGCGTGGGGCCTGGTGGTTGGGGCCTGGGGTTTGATGCCTGGGGCTTGGGGTGTGCTTGGGGCCTGGTGGTTGGGGCGTGTGGTTTGGTGCCTGGGCCTTGGGGATTGGTGCTTAGGGCCTGGTCGTTGGGGCCTGTGGTTTGATGCCTGGGGCTTGGGGATTGGTGCTTGGGGCCTGGTCGTTGGGGCCTGTGGTTTGATGCCTGGGGCTTGGGGCCTGGTCGTTAAGGCCGGGGGTTTGGTGCCTGGGGCTTGGTGCCTGTAGCTTGGGGAGAGAGGCTTTATGCTTGGTGCCTGGGGCTTGGGGATTGGGGCCTGGGCCTGGTCGTTGGAGCCTGGGGCTTGGTGCCTGGGGCGTGAGGCCTTGGGAGCTAACTTAATGGTTTACTAAAAATTGTCCTAAAATAAATGAATATGCATTGATTCCCTCAGCTTATTGGCGCCATGGTGGGAGCAGCCATCCTCATGGGACTGACACCCGTACGTTACCATGGAGATCTAGGCATGACCGTGGTCAGCAGTAAGATCTCACTAGAACAAGGTGGGTTGTGTTTACAGAGAGCAAGGTTGATTGTGTTTAATGTTAGAATTGTCGTTTGTGTTTATAGATACCTAGAACGGTTGTTTTTATAGAGAGCAGTGTCGGTGTGTTTTTATATAAGAGTTTCCTACGACACGATCTAGAAATACTCAGAGTGCCGCCATCTTTGTCTTAGCAAAATAGAAAGAATGCTCCCATATCTCTGGTTTCTCGACATTTTGTTTTAGGAAATATAAAGTAGAGAATAGAGGGAAATGTGAAGGAACAAGAGACCAACCAAATAGAAGGCCGAAAAAAAAAATTTAGAGAAAAAACACATGATCTGAAAAGATAAATAAATAGCTCAAGTTAAATGGAAGAGTCGAGCATTTATCTATAAGTTACTAGCAAATAAAGAAGGTTGGATAACTCTGGATAAACAATGATTTAAAAGCTATCCATAGTATGACAATCATTCCAATAAACACAAAGGATAACTCTGGATATAACTAGTCATTCAAAGTGTGACAAACTTACATAACTGGCAATAAACATACGAGCCGTAATCATGTTGGATAATTAAGTTAAACAGCCAGGAAGTTTGATTAGAATAGTAGACAACCCTCCAACCCACCCCCCCCCCGCAAAAAAAAAAGAAAAAAAAAATTAAAAAAAAAAAAAAAATAAAAAAAAAAATAAAAACTAAAAAAAAAAAAAAAAAAAANATGGGTGGGACGGAGACACTCAATGGGTGGGACGGAGACACTCAATGGGTGGGACGGAGACACTCAATGGGTGGGACGGAGACACTCAATGGGTGGGACGGAGACACTCAATGGGTGGGACGGAGACACTCAATGGGTGGGACGGAGACACTCAATGGGTGGGACGGAGACACTCAATGGGTGGGACGGAGACACTCAATGGGTGGGACGGAGACACTCAATGGGTGGGACGGAGACACTCAATGGGTGGGACGGAGACACTCAATGGGTGGGACGGAGACACTCAATGGGTGGGACGGAGACACTCAATGGGTGGGACGGAGACACTCAATGGGTGGGACGGAGACACTCAATGGGTGGGACGGAGACACTCAATGGGTGGGACGGAGACACTCAATGGGTGGGACGGAGACACTCAATGGGTGGGACGGAGACACTCAATGGGTGGGACGGAGACACTCAATGGGTGGGACGCAGACACTCAATGGGTGGGACGCAGACACTCAATGGGTGGGTAAACACACATGACTCTATATTCGGCTACCACACTTATAATGTCACACACGCAGTATGTAAGTTAAAACTTAACACTGCTCCACATCTAGTGCATCCTGATCTCTCTCAAGTCGTCTGGACACAATTTCGCCAAGGGATCAAACAGGCAAAGACGAGAGAGTGAGGCTGACGAACTGATCGACTCTCCTCACTATACAATAAATACAGCTGAAATCAGGGCGACTACTCAAGCTGTGCCAAGGACGAACAGTAAATATAGGCAAGACTTGACCACAAGACAAACTATGTAATATAATGATATAACTGACAGTATTATAAAAGTGACCACACCAGGCCTATGTGCCACTCAGCGAATGACAGTACGAGTAACGCCAGCACTCTAAAGTGTAATCATTGTTAAAGGGAACATATAATGAGCTTGACAAGTCATTAAATCAAAACACTACTCGACATGATCACTAATGAAAAAAACAATCTCCATTACGAACACATATTAAAATGTACTCTAGGAAAAAAAATGATAGAAAAATGTGCATGGCTACTTACATAACGGTCAGATTGGCCGGTGAAGTCATCAAGAATCAGCTTTGTTCTCTGCAAGTTGGCGCTCTCTATATCACTTAATCGCATCTCATAGACCTGTCTAATACAGGACAAAAGCGATCACACATGAGAACAGTGGCATCTTAATGGGATTTCCGCCATGATACTAGCAGAGAGAAAGAGAGAATGGGTCAAGTGTTGATCACAGGATGGTCAATCGCCGAGCAAGAGTGATCAACCTAGAAGATTGGGCTCAGCACATGTCATTGTTTTATTTTTAATTTCAGAGAGTTTGCGAGTGTTATCGCCTGGGATGTGCCCCCCCCCCAACCCCCGGACTTTCACTATGACACTCAAAGCGTGTGTTACATTAGTACTATGAAGTGGCACCTTGCCACATATAAAAAGCTCCAGTGTAGATGTGTGTGTGCAGAAGATAGCATTATAAGATGCCAAGGGCAGGAATAAGCCTGAGTCTAACAATTTTAATTTAAGAGATCTAGGCTAACCAACTCATATTCAATTTGCGAAGTAAAGATATGTAGGCTAACCAACTCATATTCAATTTGCGAAGTAAAGATATGTAGGCTAACCAACTCATATTCAATTTGTGAAGTAAAGATATGTAGGCTAACCAACTCATATTCAATTTGTGAAGTAAAGATATGTAGGCTAACCAACTCATATTCAATTTGTGAAGTAAAAATATGTAGGCTAACGAAATCATGTTCAGTTTGTGAAGTAAAGATATGTAGGCGAACCAACTCATAATCAATTTGTGAAGTAAAGATATGTTAGCGAACCAACTCATATTCAGTTTGTGAAGTAAAGATATGTAGGCGAACCAACTTATATTCAATTTGTGAAGTAAAGATATGTAGGCTAACCAACTCATATTCAATTTGTGAAGTAAAGATATGTAGGCTAACGAAATCATGTTCAGTTTGTGAAGTAAAGATATGTAGGCGAACCAACTCATAATTAATTTGTGAAGTAAAGATATGTAGGCTAACAAACTCATGTAACATTGATGAAGTCGGGATATCTAGGCTAACCAACTCATGTTCAGTGTAAGTAGGCTATTCGTCTAAGGTATTAATATTGTTGTGTGTTGCCTCAGATAAATTCATTTGTTGATTTCAACTATTTATTTCACGTTGCTTTTGCGTTAACTGTTACACTAGGCGTAGCATAAAGATTCAAAGGTTGATAGCACCAATCATAGGGCTGTTAATATAATATATTTGGTTGATAGCACCAGTCACAGAACTGCCAGTAGAATATATTCGGTTGATAGCACCAGTCATAGAGCTGCTAGTAGAATCTATTTGGTTGATAGCACCAATCATAGGGCTGTTAGTAGAATATATTCGTTTAATAGCACCAGTCACAGAACTGCTAGTAGAATCTATTTGGTTCATAGCACCAATCATAAGGCTGCTGTTGGAAAGAAAGGTACATCATGTCTAAAGGTTTCAAATTTAAGACTCACAAAACAAGAACATATTCAAAGACAATGGCCTGGCTGTAGCTGTCAACCAGACATCGCTGCCAAAACATGTCTGTTGTCAGCTATTATTGTCATTTTATTGGCGGCAAGTCAACCAGCTTAAAGAGATGTCCCCAATGACCTCTTAGCCACCATAAACAGGTTGTCCACGGTCGAATGAATTTGAATGAAATTGACTACATTAATAATTATTTACTACATTCCTATTTATCTGACATTTCTAGTGTCAACAGTGCCAAACGGAAAACAAGAGCAGGTGATAAAACTTACATGAGTAAATAAAATTACTTTAGGCTGTTTATTAAAGTTCATTGGGTACACAAGTAAGAAGGTAAAATGTGTATGTGTCTATTTGTGAAACTATAAATCTACGATAAAGTTATAAATTGGTTGAAATTTATAAATGGAAATAAACGAAACAAACTTTGGAAAAACCTCAGAAACTTTGACGCAAGAAAATAATGAACATCTCGGCAAGAAGCCTTCTTCAGCAAATAAACAGAAGTAAACAAAATATAAATTAAAAGTAAACCTTTAGATTCAATAAAGTATCCGAAGGAAAACACCATTCCTATTTTCTTTGTGTGTACAGAAGTAACATTAAATGTATTTAAGAGCATGTCATACTGTGATGGAAACTAATTTCGCTTTGCTTGTAGCAATAAAGTAATATTACCACACTAACAATAAAGCAATATGACCACAGTATAATTATGAGATTCTTTCAGAGATGGGAAATATATCTCTACTTTCTACTATTATTTCTACCGGAGGTTTCTAAATTGCCAATTGTTCCAACAAAGCATGGTTGGGAACCTGTCTATTGAAGCTTTACGTTGGCAGATAGTTCCAACAAAGCATGTTTGGGAACCTGTCTATTGAAGCTTTACGTTGGCAGATAGTTCCAATAAAGCATGGTTGGGAACCTGTCTATTGAAGCTTTACGTTGGCAGATAGTTCCAACAAAGCATGGTTGGGAACCTGTCTATTGAAGCTTTACGTTGGCAGATAGTTCCAACAAAGCGTGGTTGGGAACCTGTCTATTGAAGCTTTACGTTGGCAGATAGTTCCAACAAAGCGTGGTTGGGAACCTGTCTATTGAAGCTTTACGTTGGCAGATAGTTCCAACAAAGCATGGTTGGGAACCTGACTATCGAAGCTTTACGTTGGCAGATAGTTCCAACAAAGCATGGTTGGGAACCTGTCTATTGAAGCTTTACGTTGGCAGATAGTTCAATGTAGATATAAATCAAAGCTTAACATAGAGCCTATCTTTCCTCATATGGCTGTCACATGACTGCAAGACCTCATTTGTCCTGTAAGAAACAACACATGACTTTCTGATTAAAAAAAGAAGATTAGAACTGGAACAGTCAGCTTAAGATAGACAAAGGTGTTCAATATCAGCTTAAGATAGACAAAGGTGTTCAATATCACCTTAAGATAGACCAAGGTGTTCAACATCAGCTTCAGTAATACCAATTTGTTCAACATCAGCTTCAGTTAGACCAAGTTGTTCAACACCAGGTTCAGATAGATCATATTGTTCAACATCAGCTTCAGATAAATCAAGTTGTTTAACATCAGCGTCAGATAGATCAAGTTGTTCAACATCAGGTTCAGATAGATCAGATTGTTCAACATCAGCTTCAGATATATTACGTTGTTCAACATCATCTTCAGTTAGATCAGGTTGTTCAACATCAGCTTCAGTTAGATCAAGTTGTTCAACACCAGCTTCAGATATGTTAAGTTGTTCAACATCAGCTTCAGATATATTAAGTTGTTCAACATCAGCTTCAGATATATTAAGTTGTTCAACATCAGCTTCAGATAGATTAAGTTTTTTAACACCAGCTTCTGATAGATTGAGTTGTTCAACATCAGCTTCAGATATATTAAGTTGTTCAACATCAGCTTCAGATAGATTAAGTTTTTTAACACCAGCTTCTGATAGATTGAGTTGTTCAACATCAGCTTCACATAGATTAAGTTGTTCAACATCAGCTTCAGATAGATTAAGTTGTTCAACATCAGCTTCAGAGAGATCAAGTTGTTCAACATAAGCTTCAGTTAGACCACGCTTTTGAACATTAGCTTCAGTTAGACCAAGTTGTTCAACATTTCTCTGTTGTATCATTACTTTCTCTTCATTAAATGAATTTATCTTTACTAATTCCTTTCCACATAATGTGCTAAAAACATTTAAAAACAATGTCTTCTGTATATTAAATTATTTAATTATTTTATAAGCCTGGTATACATTATTATTTATTAATAAAACTTGTGCATTAATTATGTTCTAGTATATTGTTAGTCATTAGAGTGTCAAGATGACCAAATCTATATTCGACCTGAGAGCACCCTTGACCTGACCAAACCTGGCACACGTATCCATCATTATCCAGAATGAAATATTGTGGGTTTTAAACTTTACAAAAATATTCCGTCTTTGGCTAGGGGCCCTAAATTATATTTTCCCCCTTACATGAGCTATATAAATTTTCAAACATAGCTATGAGATGGTTGGATTGATCTAGAATCTATACCATGGTTTCAAACACAGATATGGGATGGATGGATGGATCTAGAATCTAGACCATATTCAAAAACTGATGGGCGCTTAACTCATGACATCCACTCTTTCAGGGCCAGGGGGCCCAACTCATTGCTCTTATCTAGGTCAAGCTTTGTAGAAATACTTTTCGTAGTTAGTTTTAAAATATCGGTGGATTTAAAGCTAAAAATATCCAATCCAGGGCCGGTCTAGAAATTTTCAGAAAGTTCGATAATTTGAAAGGCTAGATCTATAGCGTTTTTATCCGAAGTGTAATGGGAATGTTACGAACTGGTCTTTGCACAAAGAGTTTGATGTCTTTGTTTAGCCTAGGGGTAATTAGTAACAATATCAATGTCTGTGGCGCTACAGCCGATTTAGGATTTTGGCCCTGCCTCACCACTTTCTTCCACTCAGACCTAACTAATGCTTTTCTTATCCATGCTTGGATTCCCAGTTGTTGTGGATCTGTTTCCACTTCATCCATCCATCTAAGCCTAGGTCTGCGCTTGAGCCATTTTCCTCTTGGGTTTTGTTGATGTACCCTCTTCACTCCTCTGATTTATATACTGAAAACATTTATAAAAAAACATAATGCTGTATGATGCGGTAGCCCCCACATCGCAACCCTTATTTACGCCACTGCGGGCATGTAATATTTCGACTGTCTAGTTGAGGCCCCCTCAGGTCTTCTTTCAGCACTTATGCTTTTGTAGAGCATGTTTGGTTGCGCAAGGTGTGTATGTTGTTTAAGAATAAATTATGTTAAATTTACATACAGTCAAAGTTCATCAATCAAATTTAGTAGGAGCTCGTTTGACTTTTCAATTTGCCATTGACGCATTGAATAAGTGTTTAATTTTTAATGTTAAAGGGGAACAATGTACTTCCTGAATATACGTGCATCCAGTGGGGTGTGGATGTATGTGTGGGTGTGTGTGTGGCAGAGGTGGCACAGGTACGAACCCACGTCGTCTCCATTCTCTTGTCTAAATCAACAAAGGAATTATTTGGTTCGAAAAACGTCTTTTAAGAAGATGCTATTAAATTATTAACATAACATAATGTTCTCCTCTCTGCTTCTACCAGCCGTTGGCTTAGAGTTAACATAACAGAATGTTCTTCTCTTTCCTTCTACCAGCCGTTGGTGTAGAGTTAACATTACAGAATGTTCTTCTCTTTGCTTCTACCAGCCGTTGGTGTAGAGTTAACATAACAGAATGTTCTTCTCTTTCCTTCTACCAGCCGTTGGTGTAGAGTTAACATAACAGAATGTTCTTCTCTTTCCTTCTACCAGCCGTTGGTGTAGAGTTAACATAACAGAATGTTCCTCTCTTTCCTTCTACCAGCCGTTGGTGTAGAGTTGTTCATCACATTCCTCCTAGTTTTGACCGTATTTGCGTCATGCGACCGGAAGAGGAAAGATTTGAATGGCTCGGGACCGCTCGCCATTGGTCTATCGGTCACCATGTGTCACCTGTGGGCGGTACGTAAGCTTTCGATTGGTTGGTTTTAACACTATGCTTTAGTACAAGAAATGATTTTTTCTAAATATTTCGTTTAATCACATTAAACGAGTTTGAGTTAAATATGATTTTTAGGAATGATGGATTACACAAATTATCATTAAACATTTTTGTATTGTGAATTTTGGTGCATTTAAAATTTAAAACATTTGATGCTTTTATTTCTAAGTGTATTGTAGAAATATAGTTAAGACTAGCTACAATTCCCTTATTTTCAATTAATTCCCAATCTTTCAATCACCAGATTGATTACACAGGAGCAAGCATGAACACAGCCCGGAGTTTCGGACCCGCACTGGTCATGGGGACTTGGGACAACCAATGGGTAAGCTACGAAGGTTTGCTGTTGGGTGTTCAGTTCAATGAATAATTATAAATTTTGTCATTCTCACATTTGGTACTTTCGTTAATTTTTCCCGTTCTCCACATTCCCACAGCTGTAATGTCCCGATAAGATGGTGTTAAATTGTGTTTACACATCCGAAATGTTATCCTACCTTTTATTGACGTTTTTCTTCTGGCTTCGGTGATTGATGGTTTTTTAATTCAGTGTCGACTTCCTCCTCATGATTCTCACTAGTGTTATTTATTTCTTAAGGCTTAGTTTCTAATGGGTATTTCCGAACTTCTATCAGCTGATGGTCTTATTTAATAACCTTTTAAACATACATAATTATCTCTGTATGGTCACTGCATCAACCAAAGACGACTGATCGCAAACATAATTATAACATATAACTGTTAGAACCATTTGATAATATATGCTGGGTACTACCTGAAATCTGCAAATAAGTTAGCGGTATTATTGCCCACATTTGTTATACTTGTGAAATACGTTGTCTGGCTGTCTGTCGGTCTGTCTGTCAGTCTGTCTGGCTGTCAGCCTGTTCAGTTCAACGCATTTGCTTCTTTAAGGTCCTATGAAGCTGATTCCCCCGCATTTTTAAAAAAGCTGCACATTTTATAAAGGCAGAACACAATAAAACTGTTTTATATATAGTTGCTAAGCGATAGATGTGAACGCCATGGTTTTGATGCTACGCCATACCATGAAAAATACTTCACGACAATTTGCACTTGAAACTTGCTTGATCTGGTCGATTAAACTTATGGGCAACTCTCACGCCAACCTTAACACTGTGTTTGTTAAACAGGTTTACTGGGTTGGTCCAATGGTGGGCGGTGTGGTTGCAGGGGTTCTGTACGAGCACCTGTTTGCAATGAACGCCAGTCTAACGAAGGCCAAGGCTTGCCTGCTGTCCAGTGACTATGACGACAACAAACACAATGCCAACAAAATCAAGGTGAGTTACGTCTGTGGGTTGTTTATGTCAATTTGACATTGTGTTGTTCAATTCATCACTCAAGTCAATTGTTAGGGAGGAATAAGAGGTGATGGGGAATGAGAGTTAATGGGTAATGAGAGGTAATGGGTAATGAGAGGTGATGGGGATTGAGACTTGATAGATGATGTGGAAAAAGATTTACAACTGGGAATCCGACCATGGAAAATAAAATAATTAGTTAGTTCTGAGTTGAAGGAAGGAGTGAGGCAGGCCATAGCCCCACATGGGTTGTGGCACCACGTAGATGGGTGAGATGATGGGAAATGTGATGTGATGGGGAACGAGAGGTGAGAGGGGATGAGAAGTGTTGGCGAACAAGAGGTGAGAGGGGATGAGAAGTGATGGGGAACAAGAGTTGGTGGGGAATTAATCTAGTTTACTTCTGGGAGGCAGACGTTCACGTGGGCTATTAAAAATAAAACCCCAGCGTATTATTGATTAAGCTCACCAAACTGTTCTCTACAGATCAGAGTGATCGAAGAAGATCCGAATGAAGAGGAACCCATGGAGGAGGAACACAATTTGACAACTGACGACACAACAAAGACTTTGACTTCAGATGAGAAAGTTTCATGAAGAAAAGTTATTTCTATATTGCTATGCCGAGTTGTATGTGCACTTTATACATTGCCACACTGTTGTATGTGCACTTCATATATTGCTACAATAGTGTATGTGCACTTTATACATTTCTACGCTGAATTGTATGTGCACTTCATAAACATTGCTACGCTGAGTTTTATGGGCACTTCATACTTTGCTATAATGATTTGTTTGTGCACTTCATACATTGCTACACTGATCTGCTTGTGCACTTCATACATTTCTACACTGTTGTAAATGCACTTCATACATTGCCACACTGTTGTTTGTGCACTTCATACATTGCTACACCGTTATATGTGCACTTCATACATTGGTACGCTGAATTGTATGTTCACTTTATACATTGCCACACCGTTGAATATGCACTTCATACATTGCTACCCTGTTGTATGTGCACTTCATAGATTGCTACACCGTTGTATGTGCACTTCATAAATTGATACCCTGTTGTATGTGCACTTCATAGATTGCTTTACTGCTTCTGTGCACTTCATAGATTGCTTTACTGCTTCTGTGCACTTCATAGATTGCTACACATTGCGGTTTGTGTTTCTGTGTGGTTCTTTGCTCCTCCAATCTAAAAATAGCCAAACAGAATAGAATTTTCATATCTAAAATTAAAAGATGTCTTTATGTATTATTTGTGTGATCGGTTTATACAATAAATGACATATGTATTTATTTAGTGTGTGCACATTAAGTGTTGCCAATATGTTTACAATGACAAAGAATAAAAATGCCACATAATAACTGAAAGCGTCTCATTGTCGATGCAAGTCAAGGGAAATTGTGTTTCTTTTATTAAAGTGCCACGTGAGTTTGACGGGGGCCACCGTGTCTGGAAATTTGATCGAAAGAAATTTCGTCGACGGAGAATTGATCGACGGAAATTCGATGAAACAGAAATTTGGTCGATTTTTTTTTTTCAGTTAACACGTTAATATTTTGCTTCATATTTCTTTTTGAACGCATTATTTTGTTTGACAAACACAGGATGGTGCGTTCAAAGAGATATATGACGAAAATTTTAACGTGTGAACTGACAAAAAGATTGAGCAAATTTCCGTTCGCTGAAATTAACCACAGAGCCATCGTGCTGGCCACCACAACCCCTGCGGCTGCAGGGGACCTCGGATATTTGATCAACAGTGAATGCAAAGTGGGGGAAGGACAAAAAAGGAGCAGGAGCCTGGCAAAGGCAAGGGACGGCTCTGCCGGAATTTTTATGTCATACAGATGATATATATATACCATTAAATAGTTTGGTGGTTTTGAATGTGTATTTAATATATTTTACGGTAAATGTCTTAAATACTTTGTTAATTTTCAACTAATAGTTTTAAAAAAAAACCACCAATCCTTCCAATAATGATTTCCATCACTGCCATCACTGTCAACTCCTACTGTCTTCTTGGATTGATTACATTCGTCAGTTCTTTCATACGTTGAAGCGTCGTACTATTCTCACTATCAATTAACAAACTCAACTCCTTTTCATAATAACTATAACTTTAATATCTAAGTAAATATAATAAACATCCTATCACTCCAAGGTTCCACTCAAGACTGCCGCACGACTAAAACATACGTCACAACACTGCATAGACAATACGTCACGACTCAGCATAAAAATACGTCATAAATACAATGGCGGGAAGAGCGTTCACTAACTATAATAGTCAAGCGCGGGAAAAGCGTTCAACAACTAATGAACATAATATTGAGTCGCAACAATTCCTAATGAACGCTCATACTCGACATATCCCCCCTCTTTCATTTCAGATTTTACTCAGGGAGTGAAATCGTCACCAGACATACAAAATTTACATCAATTACATCAAGAAGAACCCTTCAGCCATATGAATGGTCCTTATCAAAAAACATTATTTAGGTATCACTGAAAATCAAACAGATTTATGATATACTGCAATAAAATAAACAATCCATCGTACATAATTTTAAATGCAATTCAAGAGTTAAAAATTCATGTACCACAATAAAAATCAGACCATTAAAATTGAATGTCAACATTAATTTTCATTTTTCATACCAATAAAAATAATTATATTTGTATCTCAAAAATCCGGGCAAATACATCAATATCTTTAATGAAGTTGAAACTATAACTAAGTTAATCCAAATCATATCATCAAAAAGATGTATTTTTAAATAAAACCAATGGTCATCACAATAAAAACACAAAACTATCTAACATTATTACAGGTGAGAGATGCCTCACCACAATTTGAGCAGCCTTTATTTGCTCTTAAATAACACAGCTACAGATGGCGGGACATATCTTTTGTCCGTGGATTTCACAACTTTATGCTTCAACATGTTTATTATAATTATAATTATCTCTCTCTGTTCTTTTGACCCGTGGTCATAACTCATGTGAAATCTCAGTTTTGCAATACATATTTTTAAATTGTTACAAAATGAAAAACGAGTCTCATAAAAAAGAAATTCAAACAAAGCAGGAACTTCAAAGCAATCATGGCAAAAGTTCATTTTAACAGATTCATTTTTTTTAACAATACAAACAAAAGCCTCACCTCCCAACTCATGGACCTGATAACTCACCTCCTCTTGAAAATCAAAAACAAGTGCACCTTTAGAGCTGGCAGTGCTCTCTTTAACACTTTCAACATTGGTTTCCAACTTAATGTTAGAGCACTCCTGGCTCTCAAAATCTGGACAACCTTCACTCACATTACTTGGGAATTTATTTTCATTACAGCTATCTGTAACAATATGTGAATTTGAGCAGCCCTGGCTCACATTTACAGGTGATTCATTATCATTACAACTATCCGTAACAATATGAAAATTTGAGCAGCCCTGGCTCACATTTACAGGTGATTCATTATCATTACAGCTATCCGTAACAATATGAAAATCTGAGCAGCCCTTGCTCATAACAACTTGTAATACATTTTCATTGCAGATCTCTGCAGTAACATCAAAACCTGAGCACACCTGGCTCACATTATCAACTAATTCATATTCATTACCAGTACGTATCTCTGTATCAACATTTGAGCAACCTTTGCTCACATTACACAGTGACTCATTTACATCACAATAATTATCAACAACAATTTTCTCTCCTTCCCCCACCTCAGGGATTACACTCACCTCATCAACTTCACAGAAAAAATCAACTTCAGGACCTACATTATCTGATGGCTCACCATGAGATACAACAAAAATCATGTCCTCAGACATTAGAACAGGGTTCTCTTTGATTTCAATGCCGCCCGTTTCCATAACAACCAATTCATTACCTGCTGTGGCGCTGGGACAATCCCCTACATACGTCCACCTAAGGTCATTGCCAATGACTTCCACCTTATTAAATTGTCGTCCCCTTTCTTCTTTACATTGGACTTCCTGGGATACACCAACTACTTCAACCTCGTTTTGACATGAATCTAAAGCTATATCTGTACCCTTTGCCACTGGGGGTATGTCAACACGGTCAACGGTGTCCTTTTTAACGTTAGCCGACGGATCAATTAACAAATCACTGTCATTTCCATTAAAAAAAATTGAGTCGTCAGCAAAGGCAATAATATCATTTTGTTTCTCAGTATCTTTAGCCATGAACCATGGTTGCGAGGCCGGCACTTGCCTGGGGTCAGGATCATGAGTATGTCCACCGTTATCCACATAGTTGTTTTCACTGACATTAATAGAAACTCTATTAAAATTTTTATAGGGATTCTCACAGTGAATGCTGGCAATGCCATAATATATTTCTTCCCCCTCACTCTCGTCATCGTCACTGTCGCTATAATAATATGCCTGTCTCTTTAAAATAATTTCCCGTCGTTCTGCCTCTAATTCCGCCAGTCTAATTTTTTCATCTAGTTTATCTAGTTCAA
>CAXITT010000157.1:838317-909021 GCA_964033795.1 Lymnaea stagnalis | reverse complement strand
TTTGCTGTAACTGGACACGACATTGGTAACTTCATACATAGCAGGACGTAGTTATTTCACTGGAACTGAACACGAGGTTGGTAACTTGATAACGGGCAGGGCGTAGTTATTTCACTGGAACTGGACAGGACGTTGGCAACTTGATAACGGGCAGGGCGTAGTTATTTCACTGGAACTGGTCAGGACGTTGGCAACTTGATAACGGGCAGGGCGTAGTTATTTCACTGGAACTGGACACGAGGTTAGTAACTTGATAACGGGCAGGACGTAGTTATTTCACTGGAACTGGACACGAGGTTAGTAACTTGATAACGGGCAGGACGTAGTTATTTTGCTGCAGGTTAGGACATAACCAGCCTAATACAGGACGTACGTGGTTGATGGAGTTACTAGCGTATGCAACTCATATAAACTTGACACACGGTGGCAGCGAGGCTCCGACATTGAAATACGGGAACATGCGACGATGGTTGTAACTTCACTAAAGTTGAATAATAAGAATGTTCTTGTACTTTACCTCAAGTATGAAAATAACGAGGTTCACCAATCCCGGATGAGAAGCCCCCATGTCAAATCCTACACGTCTTCTTGGATTGATTACATTCGTCAGTTCTTTCATACGTTGAAGCGTCGTACTATTCTAACTATCAATTAACAAACTCAACTCCGGTTCATAATAACTATAACTTTAATATCTAAGTAAATATAATAAACATCCTATCACTCCAAGGTTCCACTCAAGACTGTCAGCACGACTAAAACATACGTCACTACACTGCATAGACAATACGTCACGACTCAGCATAAAAATACGTCATAAAGACAATGGCGGGAAGAGCGTTCACTAACTATAATAGTCAAGCGCGGGAAAAGCGTTCAACAGCTAATGAACATAATATTGAGTCGCAACAATTCCTAATGAACGCTCATACTCGACAATCACTGCCAGCACTGCCATCACTGCCATCACTGCCATCACTTCTAGCATTATGTTGCTTAGAGAACGCAAGTAAAAAAATAAATATTTTTAAAACTTAATTGTAATATTTGGCTTTTCTAAATCTTATCCAGTTATATCAGTGTGAAAGAGTGATACAACAATTTTTAGAAAAGTCTATACATTTCTATGGGTAATAAGAACTGGTCATTTGTATAAATCGAATATGAACGGCATAAGTATGCTAAGAAGACATTAGATAAATAAAATGACGTCATATTATTATGTTTATAAATCTGTGATTTAGCTGAAGGAAATCGTATAAATATTATCCATTAATTTCCCAAAATTCATTTGATTGTAATGATGATTTGGAATTTCAAACTACTATAATTTTCTACAGATGAATTAAAATTGTCTCTTAGATATACTTAACACTTTCTCTTGAACCAAATCCGAAAAATATTATTTTTAAATTGACGATTTGAAGAAGAAGAATTATTTCTAAAATTTGTATAGAAAAAAAAAATGGATTCAGCATAATAATAGAAATGCTAATTGACTTAAATATTTTTATTTATAACGTCCGCCTGGATTCCCATAAAAAATTTTTTTAAGCCAAAGGGCGTGCAAACAAGTGGGGTGGATTGTTTATTATTGTAATAAGGATGTGAGAATCACTGTTGTGAGTATGAAGGCTGTTAGGGTCCGTGCGTTGTGTCATGAGTTTTACTATTGTGTCTGAATGAACATTGGCTGACAGGGATAGAAGAATGAACATTGGCTGACAGGGATAGAAGAATGAACATTGGCTGACAGGGATAGAAGAATGAACATTGGCTGACAGGGATAGAAGAATGAACATTGGCTGACAGGGAAAGAAGAATGAACATTGGCTGACAGGGATAGAAGAATGAACATTGGCTGACAGGGATAGAAAAATGAACATTGGCTGTCAGGGATAGAAGAATGAACATTGGCTGACAGGGATAGAAGAATGAACATTGGCTGACAGGGATAGAAGAATGAACATTGGCTGACAGGGATAGAAGAATGAACAATGGCTGTCAGGGATAGAAGAATGAACATTGGCTGACAGGGATAGAAGAATGAACATTGGCTGACAGGGATAGAAGAATGAACATTGGCTGACAGGGATAGAAGAATGAACATTGGCTGACAGGGATAGAAGAATGAACAAAGTTTGTGGATACAAGGCGTGAGCTAGAGAGAATTCAGGGGAGCTGAATCGAGCGTTGATAACTGCAAGAGTCGTGGGGGACAGCTCATGTGTTTTGAATAAATTGTGGTAGTTGTAAGAAGTTACTGTAACAAGGTTGATCAGCGTGACAGACACACTGAATGAAGAAGAACCATGTAAACACATGACGTGTTTGTGTACCAACATTCCGTGTGCCTGGGTATTAGTTCATAGGCAGTGTTGTAGTGTGCCTGGGTATTAGTTCATAGGCTGTGTTGTGGTGTGCCTGGGTATTAGTTCATAGACAGTGTTGTGGTGTGGCTGGGTATTAGTTCATAGACAGTGTTGTGGTGTGCCTGGGTTTCGTTTATAGACAGTGTTGTAGTGTGGCGTGGGTACTAGTTCATAGGCAGTGTTGTGGTGTGCCTGGGTTTCGTTTATAGACAGTGTTGTAGTGTGGCGTGGGTACTAGTTCATAGGCTGTGTTGTGGTGTACTCAAGACAAACGAGGCTAGAAATACTTAAAAGATTCTCCACAAGAGAAATAGAGTAGTGTGCACACGAGACATTGTACACTGTAGACTTTGTACACACGAGCCATTGTACACACGAGACAGTTTACAAACGATACAACTTACACACGAGACACTGTATAAATGAAAGATTATATATATGAGAGTCTGTACACATGGGAGAATATATATATGAAACATTGTATACTTGAGATAGTGTACGCATGAGGCCTTGTACGCACTGAGACAAGAAAGACGGCCCCATGTCCATATTAACTAGCGGAGATCTACATTTTTTTTCTCAAAATAAATTATATATAAAAACATTATCATCTTTACATATTTTCATTTACAAATGTCTAAATCCTGTCATCGTGATAGACATCTACCGTTGCATGATGTCCCTTTGCAATATTTCTGGGGTGGCCATTGGACTCATATGATTCACGGCGAACTGCAGGCACAGCGTCTTTGAAAATTTGCTCATGCGAGATAACTCATGTATTGTTTCTGATAACACTTGTTATTTTAAAGTCGCCTCCCTTGTTTCGATGTTCAATTGGAAGTAACATTTGTTAAAGTAAGAACCTTTGATAAGTGGTTTGGTGGGGAGATATTGGTTTGTTGAACAACCTCAAATAAGTAGTTTGAGTGGCTGTAAAGATAGTGACGCATTTTGTCAAATTAACCTCAGAAACAAAGTTTTGAATCCAACAAAGTAGTGACTCCAACAAAGCAGTAACTCCAACAAAGTAGTGACTCCATCAAAGTAGTGACTGCAACAAAGTGGTAACTCCAACAAAGTAGTGACTCCAAAAAAATAGTTACTTCAGCAAAGTAGAGACTCCAACAAAGTAGTAACTGCAACAAAGCAGTGACTGCAAGAAAGTAGTGACTCCAACAAAGTGGTGACTCCAACAAAGTAGTGACTGCAACAAAGTGGTGATTCCAACAAAGTAGTGACTCCAACAAAGAAGTGACTACAATAAAGTAGTGACTCCATCAAAGTAGTGACTCCAAAAGGTAGTGACTGCAACAAAGTAGTGACTGCAACAAAGTAGTGATTGCAACAAAGTGGTGACTGCAACAAAGTAGTGACTCCAAAAAGTAGAATTTCCAAAAAAGCAGTAACTGCAACAAAGCAGTGACTCCAACAAAGTATTGACTGCAACAAAGCAATGACTCTAACAAAGTAAAGACTGCAACAAAGCAGTGACTCCAACAAAGTAGTGACTGCAACAAAGCAGTGACTCCAAAAAATAGTGACTGCAACAAAGTGCTGACTCCTACAAAGTAGTGACTGCAACAAAGCATTGACTCCAACAAAGTAGTGACTCCAACAAAGTAGTGACTCCAAAAAGTAGTGACAACAACAAAGTAGTAACTGCAACAAAGCAATGACTCAAACAAAGTAGTGACTGCAACAAAGTTGTGATTCCAACAAAGTAGTGACTCCAACAAAATAGTGACTCCAACAAAGTAGTGACTCCAAAAGGTAGTGACTGCAACAAAGTAGTGACTGCAACAAAGTAGTGACTCCAAAAAGTAGAGACTCCAAAAAAGCAGTAACTGAAACAAAGCAGTGACTCCAACAAAATAGTCACTGCAACAAAGTAGTGACTCCAACAAAGCAGTGACTCCAACAAAGTAGTGACTGCAACAAAGTGGTGATTTCAACAAAGTAGTGTCTCAAAAAAGTAGTGACTCCAACAAAGTATTGACTCCATTAAAGTAGTGACTATAAAGGTAGTGATTGCAATAAAGTAGTGACTGCAACAAAGTAGTGACTGCAACAAAGGAGTGACTGCAACAAAGTAGTGACTCCAAAAAGTAGGGACTCCAAAAAAGCAGTAACTGAAACAAAGCAGTGACATCAACAAAGTAGTCACTGCAACAAAGTAGTGAATCCAACATAGTAGTGACAACAACAAAGTAGTGACTCCAACAAAGCAGTGACTCCAACAAAGTAGTGACTGCAAAAAAGTGGTGATTTCAACAAAGTAGTGTCTCCAAAAAAGTAGTGACTCCAACAAAGTAGTGACTCCATTAAAGTAATGACTAAAAAGGTAGTGATTGCAATAAAGTAGTGATTGCAACAAAGCAGTGACTCCAACAAAGTAGTGACTGCAACAAAGTAGTGACTCCAACAAAGTAGTGACTGCAACAAAGTGCTGACTCCTACATAGTAGTGACTGCAACAAAGTAGTGACTCCAACAAAGCAGAGACTCCATAAAAGCAGTAACTGCAACAAAGCAGTGACTCCATCAAAGTAGTGACTGCAACAAAGTGGTGACTGCAACAAAGTGGTGACTGCAACAAAGTAGTTACTTCAAAAAGTAGAGACTCCAAAAAAGCAGTAACTGCAACAAAGCAGTGACTCCAACAAAGTAGTGACTGCAACAAAGTAGTGATTGCAACAAAGTAGTGACTCCAACAAAGTAGTGAGTGCAACAAAGTACTGACTCCTACAAAGTAGGGACTGCAACAAAGTAGTGACTGAAACAAAGTAGTGACTGCAACAAAGTATTGACTGCAACAAAGTAGTGACAGCAACAAATTAGTGACTGCAACAAAGTGCTGACTCCTACAAAGTAGTGACTGCACCAAAGTAGAGACTCCAAAAAGTAGTGACTCCAACAAAGTAGTGACTCTACCAGAGCAGTGACTCCGACGAGGCATTGACTCCAACAAAGTAGTGACTCCAACTGGGCAGTGACTCCGACGAGGCTGTGACTCCAACAAAGTAGTTACCCCGACAAGGCAGTGACTCCGACAAAGCAGTTACTCCAACAGTGCAGAGAACCAAAGATGGTTGTGCAAAGCAGTGGCCCCCAAAAGACATACACACACACAAAAAGACAAGGCCACGCAGCCATCAAGACCAGGTAATGCTTCAAGTTAACAACGAATAAACGTTAAATAAATGAGCTCCATTCGTGGCAATGATGCATGCAGTTGTTCTCTTCGTCTCGGCAATTAGCTCTCCCCAGACTTGACAGCTCTCTATTTAATTGACATGTCTTTCCCACATCCGACCTGACCCCCACCACCATACCCGCCACTCTAGTTCGTGTGTTAACCCAGCTACCGGGCTCGGATCTGCCCCTTATTTATTATGTAACATTTTCTTCAGTGGAAAAAGAAATACGAATGCAATTGCAGAAAATTAAATAGGATTTCTGCCAATTCCTTGGTTTAGGAAGTAGATTGCAAATCACATTGGCTTAACAGGTTCATGTAAACTTTCATTTATTTGCAATTTTTGGTGAAAACTATGACCAATTATTGAAAAAAAATGCTTCTATACTTCACCTGTCTCTTGTCTTCATCTACAACAACGAGTTTCTTTTCGTCTATCCACTGTAAGTAGGCAACAATGCCACGTGTCAAGTACTTTGTCGTTGTCTTACCTTGGTCGTTTACCTTGGTCGTTTACCTTGGTCGTTTACCTTGCCCTAGTTCAGGGTTCGGCTATCATTAAAAAAAAAAGAAAATATTTACTAGCTCCTAGAAGGGTCTGACTGGATGAGTGAATGTGTACAAGACAAGGGGTGGGGTGGGGTGGGGTGGGGGTGGGGCGGGGGTTAATGTGTACATGACAACTGGGGAGTTAATGTGTACATGACAACTGGGGAGTTAATGTGTACATGACAACTGGGGAGTTAATGTGTACATGACAACTGGGGAGTTAATGTGTACATGACAACTGGGGAGTTAATGTGTACATGACAACTGGGGAGTTAATGTGTACATGACAACTGGGGAGTTAATGTGTACATGACAACTGGGGAGTTAATGTGTACATGACAACTGGGGAGTTAATGTGTACATGACAACTGGGGAGTTAATGTGTACATGACAACTGGGGAGTTAATGTGTACATGACAACTGGGGAGTTAATGTGTACATGACAACTGGGGAGTTAATGTGTACATGACAACTGGGGAGTTAATGTGTACATGACAACTGGGGGGTTAATGTGTACATGACAACTGGGGAGTTAATGTGTACATGACAACTGGGGAGTTAATGTGTACATGACAACTGGGGGGTTAATGTGTACATGACAACTGGGGGGTTAATGTGTACATGACAACTGGGGAGTTAATGTGTACATGACAACTGGGGGGTTAATGTGTACATGACAACTGGGGAGTTAGTGTGTACAATACAACTGGGATTGGGGTCGGGGGTTAATGTGCACATGACAGCTGGGTAGTTAATGCATATATGACAATGGGTAGTGAATGTGTACATGACAACTGGGGGGTTAATATGTACAAGACAACTGGGGAGTTAATGTGTACAAGAAGACAGGGGTTAATGTGTACAAGACAACTTGGGGTTAATGTGTACATTACAACTGGGGAGCTAATGTGTACATGAGAATTGGGGGGTTAATGTGTATATGACAACTGGGGAATGAATGTGTACATGACAAATAGGGAGTTAATGTGTACATGACAACTGGGGAATGAATGTGTACATGACAAATAGGGAGTTAATGTGTACATGGCAATTATGTATTAAACGTGCACATGATAGCTGTCATATTGCAACTGTGAAGTGATTATGTACATTACAGTTGAAGAGCAAATGTGCACATAACAGCTGTGGTGTGAATGCAGCTGATTATTGAATGTGCATATTGCAGCTGAAGAGTAAATGTGCACAATGAATTTGAAGAGTGAATGTGCACAAGACACCTAGAGTATTCTTTTACTTCTGCGCCCCAGAACAAGGACTCCAACAAGAAAAAAATATTTATAGATCTAGTCTAGAATAAAAACAACAAATGTTTGTCGATAAGTTATCCACTTATTTTGATTTTTCGTTTTATTTCATTTTCTGTTATTTTTTCCACTTCTTCTTCTTGATTTAGCTGCGTCGGCAATTTTTAAGAATTTCTGACCAGACAAATTACATTTATTTAAAAGGTAAAAGAAGGTTGTTTTGATTGTAGAAAAAACTGTATCATCAGATTCTTTGGTCATAAAACAGCAGGATTGGCGTTCACCGGCAGTGGTGTATTATCTCAAGAGAGTGGTTCTCAATCAAGGCGCTAAGGTTAACAATCAATACAACCAGATAGCGATTAGAGAACTTCGCATTTCGGCCTGGTAGCTAAAGTAAACGTTTCTCATGGGCTGGAAACTGAAATATCTTTTTGGTGGATGTAATCGTGGATATCATTATGTGTGTATGTAATCGTGGATTTCAGTATGTGGGACTTGAATGTACATTATGATAATGTTTGAAGAAGAGGAAAATAGGTAGAAATAAGGAGTTAGGGTGGTGGGTGGAGATTAGGGTTAGATGGTGGGTGGAGATAAGGAGTTAGGGTGTTGGGTGGAGATTAGTGTTAGGGTGGTGGGTGGAGATTAGGATTAGTTGGTGTGTGGAGATTAGAATTAGGTGGTGGGTGGAGATTAGGATTAGGGTAGTGGGTGGAGATTGGGGTTAAGTGGAGGGTGGAGATTAGGATTAGGTGGTGGGTGGAGATTAGGATTAGGTGTTGGGTGGAGATTAGGATTAGGGTGGGGGGTGGAGATTAGGGTTAGGGTGGGGGTGGGGGTTAGGATTAGGGGGTGGGTGGAGATTAGGATTAGGTGGTGGTGGGGATTAGGGATAGGTGGTGGATGGAGATTAGGAGTAGGGTGTGGGTGGAGTTTAGTTGGTGTGTGGAGATGAGAATTAGGTGGTGGGTGGAGATTAGGATTAGGGTGGTGGGTGGAGATTGGGGTTAAGTGGAGGGTGGAGATTAGGATTAGGTGGTGGGTGGAGATTAGGATTAGGTGTTGGGTGGAGATTAGGATTAGGGTGGTGGGTGGAGATTAGGGTTAGGTTGTGGGTGGTGGTTAGGATTAGGTGGTGGGTGGAGATTAGGATTAGGTGGTGGTGGGGATTAGGGATAGGTGGTGGATGGAGATTAGGATTAGGGTGTGAGTGGAGATTAGGGTCAGGGTGGTGGGTGGAGATTAGGGTTAGGTGGTGGGTGGAGATAAGGGTTAGGTGGTGGATGGAGATTAGGATTTGGTGGTGGGTGGAGAGTAGGATTTGGTGGTGGGTTGAGATTAGGATTTGGTGGTGGGTGGAGATTTGTATTAGGTGGTGGGTGGAGATTAGGATTTTGTGGTGGGTTGAGATTAGGATAAGGTGGTGGGTGTAGATTAGGGTTAGGTGGTGGCTGGAGATTAAGGTTAGGTGGTGGGTGGAGATTAGGGTTAGGGTGGTGAGTTGAGATTAGGGTTAGGTGGTGGGTGGAGATTGGTGCTAGGTGTTGGTTGGAGATTAGTGTTTGGGTGGTTATTGGAGATTAGGATTAAGTGTTGGATTGAGATTAGGGTTAGGTGGTGGGTGGAGATTAGGGTTAGGTGGTGGCTGGAGATTAGAATTAGGTGGTCGTTGGAGAGAAGGATTAAGTGGTGGATTGAGATTAGGATTAGGTGGTGCGTGGAGATTATTATTAGGTGGTGGGTGCAGATTGGGGTTAGGATGGTGGCTGGATGTTAGGTTTAGGGTGGTGAAGGGGGACATAAGTGTTAGGGTTTTTTGTAAGGAGTATGGTTAGATAATGGATGAAAGCTTATTTTTGGGTATTAGGTGGAGATTGGGAATTATTCTTTTGATATTCTACCCTCGGTAACGGATTAATGAAAAAATGCTGAGGTTCACTGTACTAGCGACCTTCTCGGTCAGATACGCCACTGTCTGTCTGAAGTCCACTATACTAGCGTCCTCCTCGGTGAGATACGCCACTGACTTTCTGAGGTCCACTGTACTAGCGACCTCCTCGGTCAGTTACGCCACTCTCTGTCTGAGGTCCACTATACTAGCGTCCTCCTCGGTCAGATACGCCACTGTCTTTCTGTGGTCCACTGTACTAGCGTCCACCTCGGTCAGATACGCAACTATTGTGGACATGTGTATTGCTGATCTACTCTATTTACGCAACTGTCTTAGACATATGGATTGCTGATGTAGAGTTTAACAACTGATGAGCTTATATACATTATATATAATTGTAATTTGTAAATTACATCAGGACCATAACCCAGTTTCTTTTAATCTAGAGGCTATACGTTTAAAGCTATGAAATAAAAGATTCAATAATAAGCACGGCACATCAGTTGTAGACAAGAAGCTGAAGGAAAAAAAAATATCGCCATCTTTTTATCAACAATTAACCGTTTATTATAGCGTTACACTCTGGTATGTTGACTGGAGTCTATGCAACACTACCTGGTTACCGTGTAAAACACTACCTGGTTACCGTGTAAAACTTGAATTGTTACAAATATAGTCAATCAATATAACAGTGTAATACATTCAATAGAAAACATTTGCTTTTACCTGTGTCTCAGGTGGAACATCAATTCAAGATGTACAGGTAAGCTGCTAGAAGGTGCACATTTCATTTGAAAAGATAATCGTAATAAGAATGTTCTGAGAACGTGGGTGTAGAATCATGTTGTGTGTGTGTTTGTGTATGAGAACTTGGGTGTAGAATCATGTTGTGTGTGTGTTTGTGTATGAGAACTTGGGTGTAGAATCGTGTTGTGTGTGTGTGTGTGTATCCATGTGGTACGTACAGCTACGTTGTGTATGCATCAAAGGGGTGTATGTATCTATTTGGTGTGTGTACCTATGTATCATTTGTTCATACGCGCCTTTGTACCACTGTGCCATATGTACCTATTCGATGGGTGTACCTACGTGTCAATATGTTATATGTAAGAATGTTTGGGGTATGTGTACCTATGGGGTTTAGGGGAGGCTGGTTACGGCACTGATACATGTATTAACCAGCAAGACCAGGGCTAGATGTACGGCATTCCGAGACATCTAGCCAGCAAGACCAGGGCTAGATGTACGGCATTCTGACACATCTAGCCAGCAAGACCAGGGCCAGTTGAACGGCATTCTGACACATCTAGCCAGCAAGACCAGGGCTAGATGTACGGCATTCCAAGACATCTAGCCAGCAAGACCAGGGCTAGATGTACGGCATTCAGACACATCTAGCCAACAAGACCAGGGCTAGATGTACGGCATTCTGACACATCTAGCCAGCAAGACCAGGGCTAGATGTACGGCATTCAGACACATCTAGCCAGCGAGACCAGGGCTAGATGTACGGCATTCAGACACATCTAGCCAGCGAGACCAGGGCTAGATGTACGGCATTCCGTTACCCCCTAAATCTGACATTTGTATACCCATAAGGACGGTGGGAGGGCGGCGGTGGGGCGTGTGGCTACGTCCTTGACAAGGTGTGAACGTCACCACAAGGCTGAAGTGTGAGATGATAAGAGAACTTTAGAAGCCCCAGAAACAGATGGGCAGCAAATGGCTCTGCGCCCGGAGCCTTGCAGGCGTACATATCAATACCTTGTCAGATAGACAATGTGTGGGAGTACATATCAATACCTCGTCAGGTAGACAATAAAGGTGTGAATAGAGTCTACGAAATATCGAGTTTGCTTTTTTACAAACCAGAATTTGTTACTAAAATTTGTAATATTATTTGTAACCATTCACATCTGTTTGTGCAGTGGAGTCGATGGATCAAGCTCTAACATTTATAAACATAATTCCATTTATTTCGCTTTAAACAAACTTATGAACTGGTGGACTCCAAGGGTTGGGACTCTTCTTTCTTTATTAATTTTTCCTTAGCTTTTCAAGCTATGGCACAAATCATGAATAGAACATTTATTTAAGCTCATGAATATGGAATTTATTTCAGTTCATGAATATGGCATTTATTTAAGCTCATGAATATGGCATTTATTTAAGTTCATGAATATGGCATTTATTTAAGCTCATGAATATGGCATTTATTTCAGTTCATGAATATGGCATTTATTTAAGTTCATGAATATGGCATTTATTTCAGTTCATGAATATGGCATTTATTTAAGTTCATGAATATGGCATTCATTTCACTTCATGAATATGGCATTTATTTCAGTTCATGAATATGGCATTTATTTAGGTTCATGAATATGGCATTTATTTAAGTTCATGAATATGGCATTTATTTAAGTTCATGAGTATGGCATTTATTTCAGTTCATGAATATGGCATTTATTTAAGTTCATGAATATGGCATTCATTTCACTTCATGAATATGGCATTTATTTCAGTTCATGAATATGGCATTTATTTAGGTTCATGAATATGGCATTTATTTAAGTTCATGAATATGGCATTTATTTAAGTTCATGAATATGGCATTTATTTCAGTTCATTAATATGGCATTTATTTAAGTTCATGAATATGGCATTTATTTAAGTTCATGAATATGGCATTTATTTCAGTTCATGAATATGGAATTTATTTAAGTTCATGAATATGGCATTTATTTAAGTTCATGAATATGGCATTTATTTAAGTTCATGAATATGGCATTTATTTATTATTTACTTATGAGATATATATTATACATAACCTCTTGATTTATTTTAGAATATTGTTTTTTTCTAATGGCTATCGCAGATATATGACGTTTTTCTATTAGGTATCTAAGACTTTGAGGATTCCATTGAGTCTTTACCGCCAAGAACACAGCCCTGCTTCTGTTGTTAAAATACGAACTATTTAATTCCTGCCAGTGAAGTAGAGACCAACCCAATGGGATTTTCAACCTTTCATTCCTGCCAGTGAAGTAGAGACCAACCCAATGGGATTTTCAACTATTTCATCCCTGCCAGTGAAGTAGAGACCAACCCAATGGGATTTTAAAGTATTACATTCCTGCCAGTGAAGTAGACACCAACCCAATGGGATGTTCAACTATTTCAACCCAGCCAGTGAAGAAGACACCAACCCAATGGGATTTTCAACTATTTAATTCCTGCCAGTGAAGTAGATACCAACCCAATGGGATTTTCAAGTATTACATTCCTGCCAGTGAAGTAGAGACCAACCCAATGGGATTTTGAAGTATTACATTCATGCCAGTGAAGTAGACACCAACCCAATGGGATTTTCAAGTATTACATTCCTGCCAGTGAAGTAGAGACCAACCCAATGGGATTTTCAAGTATTACATTCATGCCAGTGAAGTAGAGACCAACCCAATGGGATGTTCAACTATTTCATCCCAGCCAGTGAAGTAGAGACCAACCCAATGGGATGTTCAACTATTTCATTCCTGCCAGTTAAGTAGAGACCAACCCAATGGGATTTTCAAGTATTACATTCCTGCCAGTGAAGTAGAGACCAACCCAATGGGATGTTCAACTATTTCATCCCAGCCAGTGAAGTAGAGACCCACCCAATGGGATGTTCAACTATTTCATCCCAGCCAGTGAAGTAGAGACCAACCCAATGGGATGTTCAACTATTTCATCCCAGCCAGTGAAGTAGAGACCAACCCAATGGGATGTTCAACTATTTCATCCCAGCCAGTGAAGTAGAGACCAACCCAATGGGATGTTCAACTATTTCATCCCAGCCAGTGAAGTAGAGACCAACCCAATGGGATGTTCAACTATTTCATCCCAGCCAGTTAAGTAGCGACCAACCCAATGGGATGTTCAACTATTTCATCCCAGCCAGTGAAGTAGAGACCAACCCAATGGGATTTTCAAGTATTACATTCCTGCCGGTGAAGTAGACACCAACCCAATGGGATTTTCAAGTATTACATTCCTGCCAGTTAAGTAGACACCAACCCAATGATATGTTCAACTATTTCATTCCTGCCAGTGAAGTAGAGACCAACCCAATGGGATTTTCAAGCATTACATTCCTGCCAGTGAAGGAGACACCAACCCAATGGGATTTTCAAGTATTACATTCCTGCCAGTGAAGTAGACACCAACCCATTGGGATTTTCAAGCATTACATTCCTGCCCATGAAGTAGAGAGCAACCCAATGGGATTTTCAAGTATTACATTCCTGCCAGTGAATTAGAGAGCAAACCAATGGGATGTTCAAGTATTTTATTCCTGCCAGTGAATTAGAGAGCAACCCATTGGGATTTTCAAGTATTACATTCCTGCCAGTGAATTAGAGAGCAACCCAACTGGATTTTCAAGTATTACATTCCTGCCAGTGAATTAGAGAGCAAACCAATGGGATTTTCAAGTATTACACTCCTGCCAGTGAAGTAGAGACCAATCCAATGGGATGTTCAACTATTTTATTCCTGACCATGAAGTAGAGACCAACCCAATGGGATATTCTGATTTCCACCGAAACCGAAAGCAGACCTAAATTTAAAATTAATCCAGGAAGAAAACTAAGCCGAACCAAAAGCTTAACGGGACTTTCAGCCGAAACCAAATAGATTTAGATTCTTAGAATCTCGTTCGCGCACACTTTCTTCGTACGTCCGAAATGACGGGGATATTATGGATATTTACATAATTTAAAAAAAATGAGATTGAGGTAAATTTCACTAAACAACTTATGAATACTTTTGTCTTTGACATTGTAATTAATAAGCAATTTGAAAATGTATTTTAAAGTTGTATGGTAAGAGAAAAGTTGAATGGAGGTGGCGGGGGCAGAATTAATACTAATTCAATTCAAGGCTATTTTAAGACTCATTAAGGAAACAAAATTGGAATAGCGTTAGGAGTTAGCGTTAGGGTTAGGGTTAGGGGCGAGGCTCTTCCATTAATTACGTCAACATTTTGTCGCAATTTTAGCCCCCCCCCCCTTTGTCAACAATTGTCAAACTTTCAGTGACACCCCCCCCTCCTATTTAAATATGTCAACAATATATAACCCGCACCCCCCCCAAAAAAAATAAATTATTAAACAATACAAATTGATATATAATATGTATAGTAGAAATACATTTTACATTGTGCTGATCTATTTTAATGACATAAAATTTTAGAAAAATCATTTTATTACATGTTTAACTTTTTAATCAACAAGTTAAAAAGTTTGCACACTTAAATGTTATAATGCAGAATCAATTAAAAGTTTTTAAAGACTAAATATCATGGTTTGTGGAAGTATAAATATGATTATTGCCAGTAAAGCTGACATTTATAGTATAGTTTCTAGCTGCTATAATCTCCCCATGGAGTAGCCAGGTGTTGCTCTATCGTTACAATGGTCACCAGGGACATCATTTGGGTAGGGCAGGGGGGCATTTCCCCCCCCCCCCTCCGCAATTTGCAGGCTTTATTTAAATTGCTAGGTACTGTATGAGAAGGATTTCCGTTTTATCATCATTTAGCTTCAGTTTGTTGCAAGTCATTCAACGCTTTACGTCGTCCACGCACTCCTGTATGCAAAGGATTGTGGACACAGCAAAACATCGATCAATAAGGAATATCGGATTGTCGGCCGAAAGAAAGAGTGACAGTCCGACTTCTGTTAGACAAATAAAGCCTCATTCACTTTCGGCCGAGCCTAAAAAAAAAATACTATGAAAGTTAGCTTTTCAGTTTCGGTCAAGTCTGAAACCATGCCGAAAGTGATCAAAGGGCAACTTTCAGCGCCGGAAACAAAAGCAAACTTCAGTCGTCTTCTAGTTAGTCGACTAGATCCATTGTGTCCCTCATTGAACAGAGACTTTCTTTACTTCATTCATTTAGTGAGGTGAAATTCTATTGATTAATCAGCGCTTTGAGGCAGACTTTGGAGCGTTGGAGTAGGGTATGTTTGTTTGGAGCTGGAGTGGAGCTAGTGTAGAGATGGGGTAGAAGTGGAGTAGAATATGATTAGGGCTGGAGTAGAGTTTGCGTAGAGATTGAGTAGAGATTGAGAAGAAATTGAGTAGAGATTGAGTAGATATTGAGTACATTGAGTAGAGTAGAGATGGAGTAGAGATGGAGTAGAGATTGAGTAGAGATGGAGAAGAGATGGAATATAGATAATAGAGTAAATATGGAGTAAGGATGGAGTGGCGATACAGTAGAGCTGGAATGAAATCGGCTAAAATAAATTACTAAAAATATCAAAATGCAAATTATAAATTTTATAATATGTCAAAAAGGGCCCTAACATAAATAAATTCGTGACGTAGAAAGATGATCCTGACATTGAAATATTCCTGAAATAAAAGTGTTTCCTGGCGTAAAACAGTTCACTGTATAAAATGACAATTTATACATGTATAAAACACGGAGTGCCACAACTAGACGTATTTAATATATTTTGAGGAAAGTATTGTTTGATGTGGGTCAATTTGCTTGCCAGTGATTTGTGTATTGTTAAGAAGAAACTCGTTTCGAGGAGTTAACCCTGCTGTTTGTGTATTTTTGGAAAGGGAGTTGTTATATGAGCGTCTTGTTACGTCATCTCTTCCCGTGCATGAACTTGAGCTGACCCCACATTTGGTGAAACGATGGCCGTGGCTTAATTACAAATTGTCTCCCTTGACCTTGATTACAAGTAAATACAGTCAATAGACTGTATTATTAGCATCCCTTAGAATGTACGAGTCGAGTAGAGGCACGCATGCAATGCCGAACCCATTTCTGGAAGAGTCTCTAAGAAAGACTATAAATACACTGTTACGCACTGACTTGTATTGGGAGAAATTAATCTCCTATTTTAATTTTAATTGGCTCGTTGTAAGCAGTGCCTAAAAAAGGACGATACCATAGAATCAAAAATATTAAAGATACGACCCAAAACAGTTTCTAGTTACAATTAATAAGATTTATTATGTCTTAAGATAATTACAAAAGAAAAAAATATATAATTACAATCTTCAACTTACAGCATGGTAGATCTTGTACCGGTACACAGTTAACACAGTTAGAATAATGTGCCAATAAATAATGCGAAATAAACACATATAAGCTCACAAATACACAAAGAATAAAACACGCCTCGTAATGTTAAGAAAATTTATCTGAAATCTCCGTCCTCGACAGTGCCTGTCAATCCCTTATATAGGTGGGTCTACCGACGCCTAAGCCCTGCCTTCGAGCAGCTACAAGCCATTTCTAGAAAAATCCAATTTATTCTACAAAATACTATTTGGAACAGATTAATTATTTTTAGTGGTTGACGGTGTAAACAAGAATACTTCAAAGGCCTAAGCCACACCCCTTTGTGAACACAGCGTCTCATGCGGGGTCAATCAGAGGGCACGCACGAGAAATACTATGTAAACAAGCTCTCTATAACACCTCCCCTCTTAAAAGAAAAAAAAATTCATTGTTCAAAAATGGAATTCTTTTTCCATTAAAATTGAAGAAAGTACATTTCTTACTCTCAAAATATTAAAAAAAAACTTCTTAACAGCTTATAAACAATAACATAAGTGAAAATTAATTTCTGGACAAAGTATCTGCAATGAAATTATCTTTGCCTTTAATGTGTTTGATGTCCAAATTATATTCTTGTAAAAATAGGCTCCATCTTAATAATCTTTGATTTTTGGAGACCATCTTATTCAAAAATGTTAAGTGATTGTGATCAGTAAAAACAAGTACTGAATTTAAAGAACAACTGACATAAAAATCAAATTGTTGGAGAGCAAGAATTAAACCTAAACATTCTTTTTCTACTGTGGAATAGTTTTTCTGATGTGAGTTAAATTTCTTTGAGAAATAAGAGACAGGATGATCTACATTGTGGTCATCTTCTTGAAAAAGAACTGCACCAATGCCAACATCACTGGCATCTACAGCTAATTTAAACTGTTTGTTAAAGTCTGGTGCAATGAGAACAGGAGCATTAGCAAGTATATTTTTAATGTTTTCGAATGCTTCCTGACAAGCATCTGACCAATGAAATTTTGCATTTTTCTTTAACATATTACTTAAAGGAGAAGCAATAACTGAGAAATTTTTGCAAAATTTTCTATAATAACCTGCCATTCCCAAAAATCTCATTAACTGTTTTCTAGTAGTGGGTGGTGGAAGTGATACTATAGCATTTATCTTAGCTTGAACAGGCTTTACATGACCTTGACCCACTATGTGACCTAAATATTCCACAGTAGCATGACAAAGTTCACATTTATTTAAATGTACAGTTGTATTTGCCTGCAAAAATTTTTTAAACAGAGATCTTAATTGGTTTACATGAGTTGAAAAATATTGACTGTAAATAATTACATCATCAATATAGGCGCTGCAATTTTCCTGGTCAGCAATAATGTTATTTACAAGACGTTGGAATGTAGCTGGGGCATTTTTCATTCCAAAAGGCATTTTTTATATTGGTATAAACCATCTGGAGTACAAAAAGCAGAGATTTCTTTTGCTCTGTCAGATAGAGGAACTTGCCAATAACCTGATAGTAAGTCTATCTTGGTTATATATTTCGCATCACCTATTCGATCTATAAGATCGTCTATCCTTGGAATCGGAAAGGAATCAGTCTTTGTGAATGCATTCACTTTCCTGAAGTCAGAACAAAACCTGTAACTTTTGTCAGGCTTTGGGACTAAAATAGATGGTGAACTCCAGTTACTAGAGCTTGGCTCAATTATATCATTTTCAAGCATGTATTTTATTTGAGACCGGATTATTTCAAGTTTTTCCGGATTGACCCTTTATGGGGTGTTGCTTGACCGGAACTGAATTGCCAATGTCAACATCATGTACAGCAATGTTGGTTTTATTAGACACATCAGGGAAGAGTAAAACAAAATCTGCAATAACAGACTTAACAACATCCTTCTCTGACAATGACAAATGTCCTAGTTTCTTATCTAAGTTGGCTAATACTTCTGAATTTTTTAGTTTATAATTACCAACTTTTCTGGGACACTATCAAAGGTTTCAGTAACATTTTCTTTAAGTACTGAAGTTACAGTTGAGATTGTGTTAACATTTGTTTCTGAGGATGGACAATGATCATCACATTTTCTATCAAAATATTCTTTTAACATGTTAATGTGACATAACTGTTTCTTTCTTTTACGATCTGGTGTTAACACAATGTAATTTAAATCATTGAATTTGGACTCAACAACATAAGGACCAAAATATCTAGCTTGTAGTGCTTGTCCTGGTATCGCCAAAAGCACAAGCACTTTTTCCCCTGAAGCAAACTGTCTGAATTTTGACTTTTTGTCATACAAAACTTTCATTTTAGATTGTGAATCTTTTAAATGTGTTTTAGCCAAATTAACGGCATTAAAAAGTTTAGTTTTAAATTGTTGGACATAGTCAAGAAGTCCTTCTGTGAATGTCGATGACATCCACGTGTCCTTTAAAAATTTAAGGGGACCGCGAACCGTGTGGCCAAACACCAGTTCGAAGGGGCTGAATCCAAGTGATTCTTGAACAGCTTCTCTTTCGGCGAACAGTAGCATGTTGATGCCTTCATCCCAGTCTTTCTCTTGTTCTAAGCAATAGGTTCTCATCATGTTCTTCAACGTCTGATGGAATCGCTCAAGTGCTCCCTGTGACTCAGGATGATATGCACTCGACAAACAGTGTTCTATGCCCAACTGGTTCATCACTTGTTTGAATATTCCAGCCTTGAAGTTGGTTTCTTGGTCAGACTGTACAGACTTCGGAAGACCAAACAATGTAAAAAACTTCGTCAAGGCTTTGACGATGTTCGGAGTCTTGATATTACGAAGAGGAATAGCTTCTGGGAACCTTGTTGACGCACACATGATTGTCAGCAAGTATTGGTGACCTGATTTTGTCTTTGGCAGAGGTCCAACACAGTCTATAATAACGCGACTGAAAGGTTCTTCGAATGCTGGAATGGGTTGAAGAGGAGCTGCTGGTATCTTCTGATTTGGTTTCCCTACCACCTGACAAGTATGACATGATCTGCAGTAGTCAACCACATCTTTCTTGATTTTGGGCCAAAAGAAGTGCGACGTGATTTTGTGATATGTCTTCTTTACTCCCAAATGACCTGAAAGTGGTGAGTCATGGGCTAAGTTCAGGACTTCGTTCCGGAATGGGGTAGGAACTACTATTTGATGAACTATCCTCCATTCTTCGTCAGCATTTGCGTCTGGAGGTCGCCATTTTCTCAAAAGTATGTCATCTTGAAGGTAATAACATACAGGGAATTGTTCAGCTTCTTCTTGGGTCAAAGCGTTCTCTCGAAGTTTGACTATTTCTGGATCACTATTCTGTTCTTCGATAAGTTGCATTCGAGTTGGAGTCTTGTAATTACTAGCCTCTTCATTTAGACTTGCAAAAAATGTTTTTCCCGGGTCAATTTCAGGAAGAATTTTATTGCCTTTTTGTGAAATCTCTTTTGTGGAGATCTTGGAACTCATGGCCCTTGTCACAGCACATGCTGGATACAATTCTTGATCTTCTTCCTGATTTTCAGTTAAACAAGGTTCATGAGTAACGATGGGTTCGGCTATTACCTTCCCACCAGCTAAGTCATTGCCTAGCAGCAACGAGATGCCGTCCAATGGTAATGTTGGTCGGACACCCACAACCACAGGTCCGGAGACTAAGTCTGATTTTAGGTTGATGAGATGTAAAGGTACATCTATGCATCCCAGCTCTACACCTCGTAACAGGATGTTGCTCCCAGTAGCAGTAGATTCAGACAAGGGAAGTATACCCTCAAGTAGCAAAGACTGTGAAGCACCTGTATCTCGTAAAATTTTGATTGGTTGTAGACTGGAAAAATCACCTGGCAGTGATACGAATCCTTCCGATATGAAAGGCATGAAGTCTTGTATGACATCAGTAGTTTCTGATGTAGAATTTTTGACCTTGGTAGGTAAACTCTTGTTGGAGTCTTGAGAACATTCGGCTAGGGTAGAGGAAGTAAAACTCTGGGTAGAGTCGTCAAAACTTGCACACAAGTCCTCAGTAAGACGCCCTCTGGAGGTAGACCTCTTCTTGGAGCAAAAGGATCTTGGCGACAAGCTCATAAAACTCGCAGTCGAAGCAGGAACTTGGCTGGAGTCAGTAAAACTAGCCTTATTGTTCATAATGGAACTCTTTGATGAGTCGTGACAAACCTCTTTGAAGTTTGTATGGACATCTGGAGAGCAAAAACTCTTGCATTTTGAAAATGTGTTTCCAGATGTATGACGAGACGTACAAGCGGAGACTTTGTGTTGTGTACCAGGATGTGTGGTCTTCTCAGTTTTCTTCTTGAGTTTCCAGCAATCATCCTTCGTATGTCCTTCTTTTTTACAGTAGGCACATGTGTCCTTTGCACCAATTTCTTTCGTACCGGGCTTGAATGGTTTTTGTGTGGGTTTACTGTAAGTTGATACAGCTATCTTACTGTGCCTGTCTTTTCTTGTGTCAAATGGATTCTTGGAAAGTTGACGAGTGATGGTGAAGTCGTCGGCTAACACTGCTGCCGTATGTGCGTCACCTTCGCCACGGTCTGCCATATGTATTCGCACCTCAGAACGAACACAGTTCTTGAACTCCTCCATCAGAATGAGGTTCTTGAATTTCTTGAAGTCTGTCTTGGTGTTGGTTGTGTGCAGTCACTTGTCCAGGAGCCGTTCCTTTTCCCGAAGGAACTCAACATGAGTCTGGCCATCACGTTTCCACAGTTCCCTAAACTTTTTACGGTATGCTTCGGGGACACATTCATAAGCCTTAAGTATTAATGATTTTACTAGGTTATAGACTTGTATTGGGAGAAATTAATCTCCTATTTTAATTTTAATTGGCTCGTTGTAAACAGTGCCTAACAAAGGACGATACCATAAAATCAACAATATTAAAGATACGACCCAAAACAGTTTCTAGTTACAATTAATAAGATTTATTATGTCTTAAGATAATTACAAAAGAAAAAAATATATAATTACAATCTTCAACTTACAGCATGGTAGATCTTGTACCGGTACACAGTTAACACAGTTAGAATAATGTGCCAATAAATAATGCGAAATAAACACATATAAGCTCACAAATACACAAAGAATAAAACACGCCTCGTAATGTTAAGAAAATTTATCTGAAATCTCCGTCCTCGTCCGTGCCTGTCAATCCCTTATATAGGTGAGTCTACCGACGCCTAAGCCCTGCCTTCGAGCAGCTACAAGTCATTTCTAGAAAAATCCCAATTATTCTACAAAATACTATTTGGAACAGATTAATTATTTTTAGTGGTTGGCGGTGTAAACAAGAATACTTCAAAGGCCTAAGCCACACCCCTTTGTGAACACAGCGTCTCATGCGGGGTCAATCAGAGGGCACGCACGACAAATATTATGTAAACAAGCTCTCTATAACAACACATATCGATGTGATGACAAGAGAGATGAGCTGATAGAGTTTTGCTATTACGATACGACACAAAGATTTGTAGATTTATATTTTATCTGTGTGTGTGTGTGCGCACCTTCTTCAACATTGTACCGGTACAAGTTCATTACTTTAATGTAGGCCAATAACCTTAGTTCTATGTAGAGACCGACCGAAAGTGATTTTCTGATATCTGCCGAAACTGAAAAAGGCCGAAAGTTAAAAATGACTTTGGGCCGAAACCGAAGCCGAGACCATAGACGAAACCGAAGCCGAAACCGAAGACAAAACCGAAAATGAAACATTTTGAAATTAGTTCCCTTATAGATTCTTGCATACATCGAAAATGATGGGGGACAATATCAATATTTACATTCTTTTTATAAAAAATGAGATAATCGTGAATATTATTAATATATTAATAAATAAACGTGCAATATGGCAGTCTCAAACTCTCGGTCCGAGAGTCATTTGTGACCCGCAAGACGATATTTTGCGGCCCGCTACGTGACAGAAAATTTAGTATTAATGCCTCGGCGCATTTTCTCTATTCTCATATCTATGACGTGACTCTCCACGATGGTTTCAGTCGAACCTCACCAACTACTCTAATTCTGATTTTTTTAAATGTTTCTATATATTTTTGAATGATGATTATAATGGTAAGAAACTTTTTAAAATCGAAATAATTTTTTTTATTTTATACATTTTTATGAGACAAACATGGCAAAGAGTGCGCTTTGAGAAAAGTTTTAAAAGTAATTTGGCGGGTATTGCACAATCATAATTGTGTAAATCGTAGCAATCTGATACTTTATCAAAGGATCCATATTAAAATTGCCGCCAGTGTTTACGAGTGAGGTAAATTCCGACCCTGTCAGCTTGGTCACTTTCTAAATCTTCTTCTTATGCCTTTTTACCCAGTCTGTGTCTCTACACTTTTTAGACTTCAAAACACACACAGCCACTTTTCAGCTTTTTGCTGTCCCTTTCTTCTTTAATGTGCAAGATGCCCCGTGCGGGGAGCTGAATGGAAAAAGAGACAAGCATGGACATATTATTGCATTGCGCTCCACCTTCCCTGTGATTTCTAAGTTGTTCAAGCAGATCATATGACTTTTTGGGAGTACCTATCTGTGTGAAAAGCTCTTTTCCACTATGCACTTTAACAAATCAAAGTTCAGGGCCAAACTTACTGATGAGGATCTTCAAGCTATACTGAGAGCCTTATTTGCTTATTCACTCAAGCTAAAGTTGCTCAGCTGTGTAAAAAGAAGTGCTGTCAGGTCTCTGGCAACAGTAAGTGGGTGGAAGAAAGGGAATCCTAGTTCTAGAGAACACTGAATGTTTTTATTGTCATTTATAAAAGGTTTAGCAGATTGTAACAGTTGTGATCGCTTTTTTGTGGAACACTTGATGCGGCTCAGTCTCACTCAGACACTACCTCCTGCGCCCCCACCCCCCCCCCCCCATTGATGTTTTAAGTTTGAGCCCCTTGTTTAAATGAAACCTTTGTATTTAATCATTTTAATATAAAATTAATTTAAATTGTTTTAAATTTTTTTTTAAAATTAGTATGATAGGAATAAATTTGGCAAAAATTTGGGGGGGGGGGGTGTCGGCAAAATTAATGCAAAATAGACTCTTGAGTGCTTTTGCCGTTATAATATAACTACAACCTAGAACATATACCTAAAACAATTATTCGCGGCTCTAACAGAGCCAATTGTTACCTAAATATATGTTTTTGAGGCTAAAAAAATATCACCACAATTTTTCGCTGTTTTCATAATACTAATGATTTGTGTTTTCATTAATAAATTGCAAGATATCGCTATATTAATTTTTCAACATAGTAACAACACACCAGTCTTTCAGTGCTGGTGACGTAATTATTTCGTTCGCACACTAACCTCCCTCACCCTCATTGGTGGCGAAACTTATCTTTTTAAACCGGGTCTCTTAAAATTGTTGTTCTGAACATGGTTCTAAAAGATCGCTTAATGTGTTCTTAAAGATCACTTGATTTGATTTTAAAGATCTTTTAGTTTGGTCTTAAAGATCGTTCAGTTTGTTCTTAAAGATCATTTAGTTTGTTCTAAAAGATTGTTAAGTTTGTTCTTAAAGAGCGCTTAATTTGTTGTTAATTATCGTTTAGTTTGTTCATAAAGATCGGTTAGTTTGTTCATAAAGATCGCTTAGTTTGTTGTTAAAAATCGATTATTCTGTTTTTAAAGATTGCTTAGTTTGCTCTTAAAGGTCGCTTTGTTTTTGTTTAAAGATCTTTTATTTTGTTCTTAAAGATTATTTAGTTTGTTCAAAAAATATCGCTAATTTTTTTTCTTAAAGATCGTTTAATTTGGGTTATTAAAAGTTCGTTTAGCTTGTTCATAAAGATTGCTTAGTTTGTTCTTGGAAATCGATGATTTTGTTCTTAAATATCGCTTAGTTGTTCTTAAAGATCATTTAGTTTGTTCTTAAAGATCATTCAGTTTGTTCTTAAACATAATTTACTTTGTTTTTATAGATCTTTTAGTTCGTTATTAAAAATCGTTTAGTTTGTTCTTAAAGATCGCTTATTTTGTTGTTGAAGATTGCTTAGTTTGTTTTCAAAAAGATCGCTTATTTTGTTCTTAAGTATAATTGATTATGTTCCTTAAGATCGATTTGTTTGTTCTTAAAGATTAGAGATGACATTCTTTACACTTGTGTCGGTACGCGACAGGAGTTGATCCTGCTGTTTTTGTCTTTTTGAAAGGGGAGTTAATCCTGATGTTTGTGCATTTTTGAAAGGGAATTAATCCTGCTGTTTGTGTATTTTTTGGAAAGGGAGTTAATCCTTATGGTTGTGTTTTTCTCCCATCATAAATATTTGATAAAGAACTAAAATGAAAATCATCGTCCCGCAATTGTTTCTCTCTTTTCAGCTTTCGCTTTGCCACAATTTTACGTGCAGTTATTTATGTTACGTAATCCATGATGAAGATCAAGGTCATGCTGAAATTCTTCTCGAGGCCGTCCCAAACTTTGACCTAACCTAATTACCATCTGCTGGTTGATGTAAACAAAAAAGAGGCCGCAAGGGGAAGCTCCTGAGTTCATTATGAAAGCAGACGTCTGTCCGCACCGGATGGCACCGCTGCGAAGTGAGCGTCTAAAAGATTTGGATGTGACCGGATGTGAAGGTCATTCACGGCTTTTGTTTCGGTGTGAGACACAAAGAAAGAACTCTGCGGTAAGGTCATGCTGCATGTCTGGGGACCGGCTGGAAGTGCGTGGGTGTCGTGGTTGACAAGGGGCGGGCAGGGGTATGTTATTGTTACCGTGTTGTTTCCGTTATACGAGCTATAAGAAATGACAACAACGGGTATTGAATGCATAGATCTGCGCGGCAAGACAAGTTCCCTCCATGCAGTTTTTGCATTGAGAAGACGTCTAATGAGGTCACGCTCCCAATTTTCCATGGCGAGGATCGCACATCTGCTCAGTCTCATTCACTTTCATCAGACGTCTTGTCGAGTATTTAGCGGCCATGCTGGCTGGGGGCTATCTGGTTGGGTGGTGATAGGTCGTGTGATTGGATAGTGCTGGGGTGTCTAGGTGGGTAGGGAGAGGTTGTCTACGTGGGAGGGGAGTGGTTGTCTACATGGGAGGGGAGTTGTTGTCCAGGTGGATAGAGAAGGGATTGTCTACATGGGAGGGGAGTTGTTGTCTAGGTGGGTGGGGAGAGGTTGTATACATGGGAAGGGAGTTATTGTCTAGGTGGGTGGGGAGAGGTTGTCTACATGTGAAGGGAGTTGTTGTCTAGGTGGGTGGAGGGAGATTGTCTACATGTGAGGGGAGTTATTGTCTAGGTGGGTGGGGAGAGGTTGTCTTCACTGGAGGGGAGTTGTTATCTAGGTGGGTGGGGAGTTGTTGTCTAGATAGGTGGGGAGTGGTTGTCTAGGTGGCCGGGGAGAGGCTGTCTACATGGGAGGGGAGAACAACAGATCCACCCACCCCTCTCCAACAATACATGGGAAGGGAGTTATTGTCTAGGTGGGTGGGGAGAGGTTGTCTACATGGGAGGGGAGTTGTTGTCTAGGTGGGTGGGGGGAGGTTGTCTACATGGGAGGGGAGTTGTTGTCTAGGTGGGTGGGGAGAGGTTGTCTTCACTGGAGGGGAGTTGTTATCTAGGTGGGTGGGGAGTTGTTGTCTAGATAGGTGGGGAGTGGTTGTCTAGGTGGGCGGGGAGAGGCTGTCTACATTGGAGGGGAGTTGTTGTCTAGGTGGGTGGGGAGAGGTTGTCTACATGGGAGGGGAGTTATTTTCCAGGTGGGTGGGGAGAGGTTGTCTACATGTGAGGGGAGTTATTGTCTAGTTGGGTGGGGAGAGGTTGTCTACACAGGAGGGGAGTTGTTGTCTACATGGAAGGGAAGTTGTTGTCCAGGTGGGTGGGGAGAGGTTGTCTAGGTGGGTGGGGACAGGTTGTCTCTTTGGAAGGGTAGTCATTGTCTAGGTGGGTGGGGAGTTGTTGTCCAGGTGGATTGGGAGAGGTTGTTTACATGTGAGGGGAGTTATTGTCTGGGTAGGTTGGGACTGGTTGTCTAGGTGTGTGGGGATTAGTTGTTTAGGTTTGTGTGGAGAGGTTGTCTACATGGGAGGGAGTTGTTGTCTAGTTGGGTGGGAAGTGGTTGTCTAGGTGGATTGGGAGAGGTTGTCTACATGTGAGGGGAGTTATTGTCTAGGTGTGTTGGGAGTGGTTTCTAGGTGTGTGGGGAGAGGTTGTCTAGGTGTGTGGGGAGTGGTTTCTAGGTGTGTGGGGAGAAGTTGTCTAGGTGTGTTGGGAGTGGTTTCTAGGTGTGTGGGGAGAGGTTGTCTAGGTGTGTTGGGAGTGGTTTCTAGGTGTGTGGGGAGAGGTTGTCTAGGTGTGTTGGGAGTTGTTTCTAGGTGTGTGGGGAGAGGTTGTCTAGGTGTGTGGGGAGTGGTTTCTAGGTGTGTGGGGAGAGGTTGTCTAGGTGGGTGGGAGTTTTTGTCTACATGGGTGGGGAGTTCTTGTCTAGATCGGTGGAGAGTTGTTCTCTAGGTGGGTGGGGAAAGATTGTCTACATGGGAAAGGGAGTTGTTGTCTAGGTGGGTGGGGAGTTTTTGTCTACATGGGTGGGGAGTTCTTGTCTAGATCGGTGGAGAGTTGTTCTCTAGGTGGGTGGGGAAATGTTGTCTACATGGGAAAGGGAGTTGTTGTCTATGTGGGTGGGGAGTTTTTGTCTACATGGGTCGGGAGTTCTTGTCTAGATCGGTGGAGAGTTGTTCTCTAGGTGGGTGGGGAAAGATTGTCTACATGGGAAAGGGAGTTGTTGTCTAGGTGGGTGGGGAGTTGTTGTCTAGGTGTGTGGTTGTCTAAATGGGAGTGGAGTTGTTGTCTAGGTGGGTGGGGAGTGGTTGTCTACATGGGAGGGGGTTTGTTGTCTAGGGGGGTGGTGTTGATAAGTAGTCTAAGTGGGTCATGTTGATAAGTAGTCTAAGTGGGTCATGTTGATAAGTAGTCTAAGTGGGTCATGTTGATAAGTAGTCTAAGTGGGTCATGTTGATAAGTAGTCTAAGTGGGTCATGTTGATAAGTAGTCTAAGTGGGTCATGTTGATGGCTTGTGTCGATGGGTTTTGTTGATAGGTTCTCTAAATATCCAATTATCTCTTTCAAATATTCGATGAAATGAACTTTGCTTACAGGCGTCATTCGGGGATATAATTGAGATGGTGAAACTGCAACTGTCAGAGGCTTACTGACACTTGCCTGGGGAGTTTGGACACAAGCCTGGGGATTTCTGACACTAGCCCAACATACGTTATAGGACCCAGAAGGAAAGTTTAACCAATTAAGACACACCTACGCTGTTGTCATTAAATTTTTCAAATATTTTTTTTACAAAATTAATTAGGAACGACAGGGAATAAAAACTGCTATTGCACTTCTATCACACTTCTATTGCTGCCCACAGATACTACTTACCAGCTAAGTGCTATTTCTTTTTTTTATTTTTATACCGTTTTTTCCGTTGTTTTGTTCACTGACGAAGGCTTTCTGCCGACACGTTCGCTGTTTTGTTGCCTTTATTTTTTTCAGGTTTAACCCTACTCTGTTTTACTTATTTTATTAGGGAATAAAAAGTTCAAGCCTAGAGAGGGCTGGAAACATAGACAGCAAATCACCAATACATAGACAAAAAATTAACCAATGGCTGGAAACATAGACAGCAAATCACCAATACATAGACAACAAATTAACCAATGGCTGGAAACATATAAAACAATAAACCAATGGATTGAAACAAAGAAGGAAAATACCCCAAGTTCCAATATAATAATTAGATTAAAATATTAGATAAGGCTGTCAAAATTTCAACGTCATAAGAGGCAGAGATTTGGAAGTCAAGACAGGCAGATATTTGGATGCCAAGACAGGCAGAGATTTGGAAGTCATGACAGGCAGAAATTTGTAAGTCAAGAGAGGCAGAGATTAGGAAGTAACGAGAGGCAGAGATTAAAAAGCCATGATAGGCAGAGATTAAAAAGCAATGAGAGGCAGAGATTAGGAAGTCGTAACAGGCAGATAATTGGCAGTCATAAAAGTCATAGATTTAAAAGACACTAGAGGCAGAGATTGGGAAGTCATAAGAGGCAGAGATTGGGAAGTCATAAGAGGCAGAGATTGGGAAGTCATAAGAGGCAGAGATTGGGAAGACAAAATAGGCAGAAATTGGGAAGACAAAAGAGGCAGAGATTTTGAAGAGAAAAGAGGCAGAGATTTTGAAGACAAAAGAGGCAGAGATTTTGAAGACAAAAGAGGCAGAATTTGGGAAGTCATAAGAGGCAAAGATTGGGAAGCCATGAGAGGCAAAAATTTGGAAGTTATGAGAGGCAGAGATTAAAAAGGCATGAGAGGCAAAGATATGGACGTCATGAGAGGCAGAGATTTGGAAGTCATAACAGGTTGAGATTTGGAAGTCACGAGAGGCAGAGAATAAAAAGCAATGAGAGGCAGAGATTAGGAAATCGTAACAGGCAGAGACTTGGACGTCATGAGAGGTAGAGATTTGTAAGTCATGAGGGGCAGACATCTGGAAATCATGAGGGGCAGACATGTTGAAGCCATTAGAGGCCAAGGTTTGTAAGTCATGAGAGTCAGATATTTGGAAACCATGACCTACACAAGATACACATCATAAATACAACCTCCTTGTAGCTAAGACTTAACTACAAACCTCGTAGTAAACATCGTAGACAGACTTTATTAGTCCAACCTTCTTGTAACTAAGACACTGATTCAAACCTCTTAGTTGCACTCTGCACTTCTTGAAAGTGCACTCAGTTACCCAACATCTCCCCGTCAAGTGGGCATGTTGTCCTCCATTGGGGTCATCTTTTTCAACAAACTATGCAGAAAATACACTGCTAGTGTCTGGGCTATCTTAAAAAATGTATTGGAAAATTGTTACTTTCATTTTGTTTACACGAATATGACTTTTGTCTATTTCCGTGCTCAAAGAATAAATTAATTTATCATTTTCTTAAGTTAATAAAAATTTAATCACGAAGAAGGTAAATTAAGGTGAAAACATCCGTTCATAAACAAGGTCAACTCAAGGTCGAAACATCTGTTTATGAACAAGGTCATCTCAAGGTGGAAACATATGTTTATGAACAAGGTCAACTCAAGGTGGACAAATCTGTTCATGAACAAGGTCAACTCAAGGTAAATTATCTGCTCATGAACAAGGTCAACTCAAGGTGGACACATCTGTTCATGAACAAAGGCACCAAGGTGCAAACATCTGTTCATGAACAAGGTCAACTGAAGGTCAAAACATCTGATCAAGTTGAAACTAGACATTTAAAAAAAAAACAACAACATAATTTAATATATTTCTTTAATACTGAAACTATTACTTGATCCATTTTCAAAAGAGCGCTATTCTGGAATATGTAATAAGATAGGAAAATATGGCATTTTTTTGAAAAATATTGCACGCTACTGGAATCTCTGGTGCCCTCATGAATTTCTGGACATTGCACTGGCACTGGTTAATGTGTGTGCCCCTGGGAGGACGTCTACCCGCCCCCCCCCCCTTGCCGCTCTCCCCAATTCTTCCAATAACATATTGCTATTCAGGTACTTTATGGACCCATAGTGTTGACATACACGTGTGCACCTTTACAAGCAGACAATCTCAAATTATCGGAAACGATGAGATTCAATAACATGTAGATCTAAGAGCAAACTCTTGGCTCAAAGAATCCTCCAAGGCAAATGCGTAAGAGTCTTTGAAGAATGGGACTTACGCCAGGGAAAGTAGAGGCGCCGACATGTTCAAGGTCGCCATATTTGTTTACATCGCTCAATTTAGCTGAGTACTCTGTGCCGTTTCCGAAATTAGTATGTGGGGGTGGGGGGCATTTCTTTTGAATTCAAGTGTTTTAGCCTTGCGTATCGACCTCCCACACCGAACGACCTACCAAACACACACACAGTCCACCTAAACGCTTACACGTGGTTTTATCATTTACGTCGACTAATTCTTAAAGAATTATTTTGTCCGTAAACTAATTCATGAAGGACCACTCTGTCCGTCGAATAATTCTTAAAGGGTAACTCTGTCCATTGACTAATTCTTGAAGGGTAACTCTGTTCATTGACTAATTCTTAAAGGAACACTCTGTCCATTGACTAATTCTTGAAGGGTAACTCTGTCCATTGACTAATACTTAAATTACCACTTTGTCCATTGACTAATTCTTAAATGACCACTTTGTCCATTGACTAATACTTAAAGGAACACTCTGTCCCTTGACTAATTCTTAAAGGAACACTCTGTCCCTTGACTAATACTTAAATGACCACTTTGTCCATTGACTAATTCTTAAAGGGTAACTCTGTCCATTGACTAATTCTTGAAGGGTAACTCTGTCCATTGACTAATTCTTAAAGGAACACTCTGTCCATTGACTAATTATTAAAGGAACACTCTGTCCATTGACTAATTCTTGAAGGGTAACTCTGTCCATTGACTAATACTTAAAGGACCAGTCTGTCCCTTGACCAATACTTAAGGGACACTCTGTCCATTGACTAATTCTTAAAGGGTAACTCTGTCCATTGACTAATACTTAAAGGACCAGTCTGTCCATTGACCAATACTTAAGGATAACTCTGTCCATTGACTCATTCTTAAAGGGTAACTCTGTCCATTGACTAATACTTAAGGGACCACTCTGTCCATTGACAAATACTTAAGGGACCACTCTGTTCATTGACTAATACTTAAGGGGCCACTCTGTCTATTGACTAATTCTTAAAAGCTCACTGAGTCCGTCAACAGAAAAAAAAACTTTTTGATCATTTTGTAAAAATATCAAGGGTTCTCAAATAATGAGCCGATGACACCGAAATACCTCTCGTAACATGGCGTCAAATTGATGCTGACACTAGGACCCATCTTTAGGGCTTTAGTATTTCTGTTTAAGATGTGAGAACTACTTGTCTGGTAGATTAATTAAGGCGTATGGACCACTTGTCTGGCTGCATACATTATTTGAATGTCTGATTTATCATTGCTGTTTAAGAACCCCTAGATGTATACAAAAAATCATGTGAGAACAAAACACAGCAGAAGTGTAAAAACTGAGTGGCTTTGATTTCCGTCACGTGTTTAACAAAGGTTGATTCCTTAGATAGACTTTAAAAAAAAAATAAGTGCTTGAGAACCCTCGTACATTTTAACATTAATCTATATATATATTGATATATATTGTTGAAATTTTCGGCGTGGTCCCAAACGATTTATTGGTAAACACGGTGGTTCAGAACCGCTTTTGAGAACTACTGCACTAACCTTTCAATGACCTTGACATTTGTCACTAGCGGAGTTATCAGACAGCGAGAAGAGAAAATAATTGTAATAAAATAAAGGCCATGGCTCCAAAGAAAGAGAAATTAAGAATGTTTACAACATGACAAGCCTGGAGCATTGATCAACTGAAGGAGAGAGAATACATAACTGTGAGATGACAAGGAAATGCTTGTCAAGTCTGCACTCGAGATGGAACACGTTTAGAGGACGAAGATCTTCAGGTGGAGAGAGTGCGCATCTAAGATAACAGAGTGAGACAGAGAAGGGGAACAGAGTGTGACAGAGAAGGATAACAGAGTGTGACAGAGACGGAGAACTGATCTAGGGAGAGAAGGATAACTGTGTCAGACAGAGAAGGATAACTGTGTCAGACAGAGAAGGTTAACTGAGTGAGACAGATAATAATAACTTAGTCAGATAGAGAAGGATAACTGTGTCAGACAGAGTAGGATAACTGTGTCAGACAGAGAAGGATAACTGTGTCGGACAGAAAAGGATAACTGAGTCAGACAGAGAAGGATAACTGTGTCAGACAGAGTAGGATAACTCAGTGAGAAAGTTTGAGAGAAATAAAATATCTATGAATTAACGATAGAACAAAATAGTATATGTATGAGCAGATGAGGTAAGTGAAACAAGTAAGGTAGTAGGAGTGAGGTAAATAAAGTAGTATGAGTGAGGTAGTAGGATGGGATAACGGAGATAGTAGGAGTGAGATGAGTGGGGTAGTTGGAGTGATTTTAGTGAGGTAGTAAGAATGAGGTAAATGAGGAAATAGGATTGAGTTAAGGGAGTTAGTATGCATGAGGTAGTAGGAGACAATTAGTAGGAGTGGGGTAGTAGGAGTGATGTAGTAGGAGTGAGGTAGTTGGAGTGAGGAAAGTGAAACAAGTAAGGTAGTAGGAGTAAGGTAAATAAAGTAGTATGAGTGAGGCAGTAGGGGTTGGATAACGGAGGTAGTAGGAGTGAGGCAATGGGAGTGAGTTAGTAGGTGTGAGGTAGTAGGAGTTAGGTAGTAGGAGTGAGGTAGTAGGAGTGAGTTAGTTGGAGTGAGGTAGTTGGAGTGAGGTAGTTGGACTGAGGTAGTAGGAGTGAGGTAGTGGGAAAAAAAACCAAACACAATCGTACACACAAACACACTCGTACACACAAACGCACTCGAAAACACAAACACACTAGTACACACAAACACACTCGTACACACAAACACACTCGTACACACAAACACACCTGTACACGCAAATCCACCCGTACACACACAAACACATACACACACATATTTGATACTCTTGCTCTCTGACAGGTGACTTAACACCAAGTGGCAATCTGTACACTACGACGTGTTCATTATTTCCCTTTGTAGGTCCCAGGGGCGGGCACGGGGGCGAGAGATCTCTCTTTGTACCAAGGTAAACATTCCATACACACACATACGCTTACACACAGGCGCGCTCTTTAATTTGGAGGGGTGGGGGGAGAGGGGGAGGGGGGCAAGATCGACCTGTAAAACTTTAAGGAAAGCGATGAATAAGATGAGTTTTTTTAAAACTTTTTCCCAAAAGCATCCTCCCAGGAGCAGACGCCAAGACTCTTTGCCTGCCCCGCCACACGTTTACCCATTAACTCTCTTCACGCGCCTGTCACGAGCATCTAGAGGCCCGCACGTGCTCAGATAGGAGTGAGGCGCGCGCCAACTTACCCGGAAAATAAACGTGGGGAAAGTTTTTAGATCACCTTTATTAGACCTGATCTGGGTCAAACTTTGCACACCTGTAGGGAATTAAAATCAATAACATTGCTAATTGAAAGCTTGAAACGTTTCAAAATAAGTTTTTTTTGGGAGGGGGGGGGTGTTTCTTTTCTTATTATTGTATGTGTTTTTAACAACAACAACAATATACACACTGGTAAACTAGGTCATACGGTGTGAGACATAATATATTATAGGCCATTGCATGTGGGTCGTAACATATTTGTCACTATCACTGTGTGCCATAAATATATAGTTCACAATACACCGGCCCTACCATGACGGCTTTAATAAATTCCTTCTAATACATGGTATCGAAGCTTCCTGGTCATAACATATTGGCGACATAAAATAAGCGTATGTGTCCTAAGAAAAATCTAGATCCTCACATAAGACCATACATATAAGCCGGTATTTTGTTGTGCTTGTATCTAACAAACTCATAAATGTGTACTTCCACGAATAACGTGCCCAACACTGCGGCAACTCTGGTCCGCTATTTCAACCTTTTTACCTTTGACCGCCGAAACTTTAAGTAAAAAGAAAAGCTAAGACTCCGCTCAACATTCCAGAGTGATATGCTAACGTCGTTCATGAAAGAACTTTCTAGCCCCCCACCACCCCGATGCTCCCTTCCCGCCCCTGACGGCCGCAGACACGACGTGTTTACATTGGCTGGGGCGGCGCGATGAGCACTCAGTGGAAGCACCTATGAGAGCAGTTCGATTGACATTCACAACAAGCGCGCTGGGGCCAATCCTCACGCGAGATATGCGCACCTCCAAAAATGTGTCGAATTTTCTATTTTAGTGCATTCATCACCCAACCGCTCCAAGGATATGTTTGACAGAGCAGCATCGGACTTGAGACGAGCGACGCGTGAGTTAAACTAATTGTTACATATATTGAACTAATTGTTACATATATTGAACTAATTGTTACATATATTTCGTTTCGACTGTTGAAACACTCATTCACATTTTTTGTTTTTGTTATACGACAGCACTTTTAAAATAATGTAAAGACTTTATGTTAATAACTAGTTACAACCCGTCAAAAAACGACGGACATATCATGTTTGGATACCAGCTTTACAATGATAAATTGTCATCAGAACGCACAACGCAAGTCACAACACAACACACAACACTCACTTAATGTCAACAACTCATTTAAAACAGTTTTTCCACAAAATGAAAAATAAAATCTAACTCTCACAACAAATGAAATAGAGGCAAAATTGTAGTATGTGTGTGTATGTTTGTGTGTGTGTGGCAATTGTTGATTTTTAAGGGTATTAGGTTTAAAAATTGTTTAAAAAACAAAAAACAAAATTAAATGTTGTTATGGTTCAACCCAAATACACTCACATGCTCCACCACAAGGCTACGTACTCCACTCACATGCTCCACCTCAAAGTTACGTACTACACTCACATGCTCCACCACAAGGCTACGTACTCCACTCACATGCTCCACCTCAAAGTTACGTACTACACTCACATGCTCCACCACAAAGCTACGTACTCCACTCACATGCTCCACCACAAAGCTACGTACTCCACTCACATGCTATAACCACAAAGCTACGTACTCCACTCACATGCTCCACCACAAAGATACGTAATCCACTCACATGCTATAACCACAAAGCTACGTACTCCACTCACATGCTCCACCACAAAGCTACGTATTCCACTCACATGCTATAACCACAAAGCTACGTACTCCACTCACATGCTCCACCACAAAGTTACGTACTCCACTCACATGCTATAACCACAAAGCTACGTACTCCACTCACATGCTCCACCACAAAGCTACGTATTCCACTCACATACTATAACCGCAAAGCTACGTACTCCACTCACATGCTCCACCACAAAGCTACGTACTCCACTCACATGCTCCACCACAAAGCTACATACTCCACTCACATGCTCCACCACAAAGCTACGTACTCACTCACATGCTATAACCACAAAGCTACGTACTCCACTCACATGCTCCACCACAAAGCTACGTACTCCACTCACATGCTATAACCACAAAGCTACGTACTCCACTCACATGCTCCACCACAAAGCTACGTACTCCACTCACATGCTCCACCACAAAGCTACGTACTCCACTCACATGCTATAACCACAAAGCTACGTACTCCACTCACATGCTATAACCACAAAGCTACGTACTCCACTCACATGCTATAACCACAAAGCTACATACTCCACTCACATGCTATACCACAAAGCTACGTACTCCACTCACATGCTATAACCACAAAGCTACGTACTCCACTCACATGCTATACCACAAAGCTACGTACTCCACTCACATGCTCCACCACAAAGCTACGTACTCCACTCACATGCTATACCACAAAGCTACGTACTCCACTCACATGCTCCACCACAAAGCTACTTACTCCACTCACATGCTCCACCAAGAAGCTACGTACTCCACTCACATGCTATTATGCTCTGTTGCTAAGCTACATCCTCTATTCACATGCTCCACTACAAAGCTACATTCCCCACTGAAAAGAAATTAATTTTTTTTAGGGAAGGCAGAATTACGGAATATTGTTAGATGTGTGTCACAGGGTGCATATCAGAATTTAGCTTTTATAACAACAACAAAATTCACGGGAAATCGCAGCATGTTTGAGTTTCTTGATGTTTGTGTTAGACTGTATTAAGAAAGTGAAAACAGCGTCATCTAGTACAGGCCTGCACAGCTCAAAATGTAAGGCGGGCCGTATTACTTAATGAAAACCTTGTGCGGGCCAAAAGAAAATAGGAAATGTCTTGTGCGGGCCAAAAAATAGGACCAGGGGGGGGGAAGCTATTAAGAAAATAAGAATAAATAATATTTCGTTACGTCACGGGCCGCAAAGTGGGTACTGGTGGGCCACATGTTGGGCCACATGCGACCCTCGGGCCGTATGTTGTGCAGGCCTGATCTAGTAGCGTTATTGACGGACATTGTATGAAGTTGATAGATGGAGAACTTAACCTGCTGGTACTTAATAGATTTCACACTATTCATTAGGTGACACGTCTGGGGATATTGTACTACTTACACAGTACTTACACAGCACTCACACAGCACTTACACAGCACTTACACATCATTTACACAGCACTTACACAGTACTTACACAGCACTTACACAGCACTTACACAGCACGTACACAGTACTTACACCATACTTACACAACACCAATACGGTACTTGAACAGTACTTTCAGATAAAATACTGTACAATTTAGAGCCCATAGTAGCTTTCTTTTATGTCTAAGTTGACACTGCTGGAGACATCATGTCTCATTGTCACTGATGTTGCAATATCTTATGGCCACTGCTAGTGACCTCATGTCTCATTGTCACTGATGTTAACATCATATCTCATGACTACTGCTGCTATCATATCTCATGGTCCATGATGTTATCATATCTTATGGTCACTGCTGTTGTCAGCATATTTCATGGTCACTGCTGTTGTCATCATATCTCTTGGTCAGCAGTTGACCTCATATCTCATGGTCTTTGCATTTGTCATCATATCTCATGGCCACTGATGTTTTCATCATTTCACATAGCCACTTTCATCATTTCACATGGCCACTGCTGTTTTCATCATATCACATGGCCACTGCTGTTTTTATCATATCACATGGCCACTTCTGCTGTCCCCAAGAAGCCATGTGGTCGCGTGAATTACACAGTTTAAAAATAACACAATCTCTGAAGCAGGTCTGAGAACTAGAGCTTTATTCTTGGGTACAATCCGTTGACAGTAGCACCTCTAACGCAATATCTAAAACGGATTCACTCAGTATCAGACACAGCTGACTATCCGTTCACAGCTGACTACTCGTACACAACTGACTACTCGTACACAGCTGACTACTCGTACACAAAAATGTTATAAAATTCAGTTTACAAAAAGTGTCACATTGCCACTTCTTTATCTCATATCCATTGTTGTTATCAAATAAATTAACTCATTATAATTATCCAATGAACCTCATTTCAAATAAAAGTTGAGTGATTGCTATTCACTTGATGAACTTTCAAAGGAAAAGTGTTAAATAAACGTGTTAAGTTTCATCTCCAATCCATGTTCCATAAGCCAAGAGACTCAGAAGTGACACTTTAAGACAAGCCCCCACCTGTGGCCAGAACAATTTCTGCGGAATGTGTACCCTCCTTCTACCATGGACTTGGTCTGTGTCTGTCTGGCAGAGAGATCAGTCTATACTAATGATAAGAAGACCTGATAACCATCTGCCCTGTCTGTCTTCGGTTTGGCCTCGTTCTGGATACTCGTCTAGCCTCCGACAACTGTTTGGGCAGAGATACAGTTCTTTTCTTAGAGGGAGAGTGAGAGAGAGAGAGAGAGAGAAAAGGAAGAGAGAAGGGAAAGATAAAGAGAGGGAGAAAGACACAGAGTGAGACAGAGAGAGAGGTAGAGAGTGAAAGGAGGGGAGTGAGAGAGAGAGAGAGAGAGGAAGGGGGGAGAGATAGAGCGAGAAGCAGAGAGAGATGGAGAAAGAGGGAGAGAGAGAGAGAAAAAGAGGGAGAGAGATATGGATAGAAAGATAGAGAGAGAGGGGAAGATAGAAAGATAGAGTGAGGGTGAGTAAGAGAAAGAGAGAGAATAAGAGATAGAGTTAGAGGAGGGAAGGGATACTTTTAACAGAGGGGACAAAAAAGTGACACAAATGTAGGATACATGTTGAATGTCATTGATGAGTGGCAGTTGCGGCTCATATACATGAATCCAATTAATGGGGGTGGGGGCATGGGGGTGGGGGGCATGGGGGTGGGGGCATGGCGGAGGGCTTCTGCTGTATTTTCCACTTTCTGTTTTTTTGTATGACGGCGATAACGCTTTGTTTAACGCTTTGTTTAACGCTTTGTTTAACGCTTTGTTTAACGCTTTGTTTAACGCTTTGTTTAACGCTTTGTTTAACGCTTTGTTTAACGCTTTGTTTAACGCTTTGTTTAACGCTTTGTTTAACCCTTTGTTTAACGCTTTGTTTAACGCTTTGTTTAACGCTTTGTTTAACGCTGTGTTTAACGCTTTGTTTAACGCTTTGTTTAACGCTTTGTTTAACGCTTTGTTTAACGCTTTGTTTAACGCTTGTTTAACGCTTTGTTTAACGCTTTGTTTAACGCTTTGTTTAACGCTTTGTTTAACGCTTTGTTTAACGCTTTGTTTAACGCTTTGTTTAACGCTTTGTTTAACGCTTTGTTTAACGCTTTGTTTAACGCTTTGTTTAACGCTTTGTTTAACGCTTTGTTTAACGCTTTGTTTAACGCTTTGTTTAACGCTTTGTTTAACGCTTTGTTTAACGCTTTGTTTAACGCTTTGTTTAACGCTTTGTTTAATGCTTTGTTTAACGCTTTGTTGAACGCTTTGTTGAACGCTTTGTTGAACGCTTTGTTTAACGCTTTGTTGAACGCTTTGTTTAACGCTTTGTTTAACGCTTTGTTTAACGCTTTGTTTAACGCTTTGTTTAACGCTTTGTTGAACGCTTTGTTTAACGCTTTGTTTAACGCTTTGTTTAACGCTTTGTTTAACGCTTTGTTTAACGCTTTGTTTAACGCTTTGTTTGGTTTTTTTAAAAAACGGATAAATGTTTTCTTTGATAAGGGGACACAAACAACCTAATCAGCCCGTGAGCCATTGCGTCACAAGTAAAATCTCTTAATCTTACAAGCGGAGCTTTCCCTTTGTAATGTCTGAGCACCAAAACAAATAGAGTCCAACCTGACGCAACATTATCAACAGAGCAACGACCGAATAGACGAGCCAACAATTGAAGGGGTTGGAGACCCAGCCATTGCAAAACAACAAGCTTCCTCTCAACAACAAAAACCCCGAGGTAGCATTACGACGGACCAGAAAGGCCAGCAACTCGTGATTGTGCAATTGATTAGCACGTCAAAAGCCTAAACAAAGTTGGAGGCGCCCACACAATAACTGTTTACCAAAAAGACCCGGACTTGAAAAAGAAAAGAATTTGAAGATCTCAGTCAAGCTTTTCATGTCATTAAATTGTTGAATTATTGCCCACCATCAAGTCGCCAATTGGACAAATCTCTCAAAGTTGATAGCGTTGTCATGGCAACACTCGGTTGGTTCATGTCACGGTTCCTCTGGCGACCACCTCCAGCCCCCCCCCCCCAGCCCTTCCTCCTCCCCATGCACACATCGCCCGGCCTCCGGGTAAACGAACATCCCAAAAGGTTTGGTCCTCTGATTGAAGATTAAATAACTCTTGCAGGATCAGCTAGATACAGGATGGAACTATGGGTCAGCTAGATACAGGATGGAAATAACGATCAGCTAGATACAGGATGGAATTAAGGGTCAGCTAGATACAGGATGGAGCTAAGGGTCAGCTAGATACAGGATGGAACTAAGGGTCAGCTAGATACAGGATGGAGCTAAGGGTCAGCTAGATAAAGGATGGAACTAACGATCAGCTAGATACAGGATGGAGCTAAGGGTCAGCTAGATATAGGATGGAACTAACGATCAGCTAGATACAGGATGGAACTAACGATCAGCTAGATATCGGGTGGAACTAAGGATCAGCTAGATATCGGTTGGAACTAAGGGTCAGCTAGATATCGGTTGGAACTAAGGATCAGCTAGATATTGGTTGAAACTAAGGGTCAGTTAGATATCGGTTGGAACTAAGGGTCAGCTAGATATCGGTTGGAACTAAGGGTCAGCTAGATATCGGTTGGAACTAAGGATCAGCTAGATATCGGTTGGAACTAAGGATCAGCTAGATATCGGTTGGAACTAAGGATCAGCTAGATATCGGTTGGAACTAAGGATCAGCTAGATATCGGTAGGATGGAACTAACGATCAGCTAGATATCGGGTGGAGCTAAGGATCAGCTAGATATAGGATGGAACTAAGGGTCAGCTAGATATCGGTTGGAACTAAGGATCAGCTAGATATTGGTTGAAACTAAGGGTCAGCTAGATATCGGTTGGAACTAAGGGTCAGCTAGATATCGGTTGGAACTAAGGGTCAGCTAGATATCGGTTGGAACTAAGGATCAGCTAGATATCGGTTGGAACTAAGGATCAGCTAGATATTGGTTGAAACTAAGGGTCAGCTAGATATCGGTTGGAACTAAGGGTCAGCTAGATATCGGTTGGAACTAAGGATCAGCTAGATATCGGTTGGAACTAAGGATCAGCTAGACATAGGATGGAACTAAGGATCAGCTAGATATCGGTTGGAACTAAAGATCAGCTAGATATCGGTTGGAACTAAGGATCAGCTAGATATAGGATGGAACTAAAGATCAGCTAGATATCGGTTGGAACTAAGGATCAACTAGATATCGGTTGGAACTAAGGATCAGCTAGATATTGGTTGGAACTAAGGATCAGCTAGATATCGCTTGGAACTAAGGATTAGCTAGATATAGGATGCACACCAAGAACTTCAAAAATAAAGATAGAAGGGTGGTTTGGGGTGGGAGAGGGGTGTTAAATTGGAATAAAAGGGGAGTTAATCTCACGTCAATAAAAGAAGAGCTGTAACTCAGACGGGATACAGCGATTTCTTCTCTGTGTTTGATTTCTTAGGAAACAAAAGAAAGGGAACTAGAGATATTAACATTTTGTTCACTATGGAAAAAAGAAAAATTAATTGTCCATTTATATCATAATAAGTATTATCTTTATTTAGCGAAGTTTGGGAAATGGATAACATTCCAAATTTTGTTTTTAAAACGTAATAAAAATAAACAGGTCATTTTAAGGCCACGTTTCTTGGAGTGTCTAAACACATTGTTGAACACCTTTGTCATTGATTAGTGAGCTAGCACAACAGATTTCTTGGAGTGTCTAAACACATTGTTGAACACCTTTGTCATTGATGAGTGAGCGAGCACAACAGGTTTCTTGGAGTCTTTAAACACATTGTTGAACACCTTAGTCATTGATTAGTGAGCTAGCACAACAGGCTTCTTGGAGTGTCTAAACACATTGCTGAACACCTTAGTCATTGATTAGTAAGCTAGCACAACAGGTTTCTTGGAATGTCTAAACACATTGTTGAACCCCTTAGTCATTGATTAGTGAGCTAGCACAACAGGTTTCTTGGAGTGTCTAAACACATTGTTGAACACCTTAGTCATTGATTAGTGAGCTAGAACAACAGGTTTCTTGGAGTGTCTAAACACATTGTTGAACACCTTAGTCATTGATTAGTGAGCTAGCACAACAGGTTTCTTGGAGTGTCTAAACACATTGTTGAACCCCTTAGTCATTGATTAGTGAGCTAGAACAACAGGTTTCTTGGAGTGTCTAAACACATTGTTGAACACCTTAGTCATTGATTAGTGAGCTAGCACAACAGGTTTCTTGGAGTGTCTAAACACATTGTTGAACACCTTAGTCATTGATGAGTGAGCTAGCACAACAGGTTTCTTGGAGTGTCTAAACACATTGTTGAACACCTTTGTCATTGATGAGTGAGCTAGCACAACAGGTTTCTTGGAGTGTCTAAACACATTGTTGAACACCTTTGTCATTGATGAGTGAGCTAGCACAACAGGTTTCTTGGAGTGTCTAAACACATTGTTGAACACCTTAGTCATTGATTGGTGAGCTAGCACAACAGGTTTCTTGGAGTGTCTAAACACATTGTTGAACACCTTAGTCATTGATTAGTGAGCTAGCACAACAGGTTTCTTGGAGTGTCTAAACACATTGTTGAACACCTTAGTCATTGATTGGTGAGCTAGCACAACAGGTTTCTTGGAGTGTCTAAACACATTGTTGAACACCTTAGTCATTGATTGGTGAGCTAGCACAACAGGTTTCTTGGAGTGTCTAAACACATTGTTGAACACCTTAGTCATTGATTAGTGAGCTAGCACAACAGGTTTCTTGGAGTGTCTAAACACATTGTTGAACACCTTAGTCATTGATTGGTGAGCTAGCACAACAGGTTTCTTGGAGTGTCTAAACACATTGTTGAACACCTTAGTCATTGATTGGTGAGCTAGCACAACAGGTTTCTTGGAGTGTCTAAACACATTGTTGAACACCTTAGTCATTGATTAGTGAGCTAGCACAACAGGTTTCTTGGAGTGTCTAAACACATTGTTGAACACCTTAGTCATTGATGAGTGAGCTAGCACAACAGGTTTCTTGGAGTGTCTAAACACATTGTTGAACACCTTTGTCATTGATGAGTGAGCTAGCACAACAGGTTTCTTGGAGTGTCTAAACACATTGTTGAACACCTTTGTCATTGATGAGTGAGCTAGCACAATACCCGCGATGTGCAGCGGAGAGCCTTTTCAAAGAAACAAAATGTACGAAATGATCCAGCAACAGCAAACTCTGGAGACTATACAATGCATTCTCTTGTGAAAATCAAACCTGCCTCAATTCAATGCCAAATTTTTGTAGTGTCTGTCCTTGGGACCCCGAGCCTGGTAAGACCCCAATTCTAATGAGTCCCTTATTCATTCTGAACCCGATCCCGGCGCAATCCTTTCTCCGGTTTATCCCGCTTCCGGTGAATCCTAATTCTTTGTGGCTCCGGATCCAGGGGGAATCCATATCCCGTTGTCCTCCCGATCCCGTCGGTGTCTTGATCCCAGAGAGATCCTGATCTCAGTGGATCCCGATGCCGTCGGTGTCTTGATCCCAGTGAGATCCTGATCTCAGTGGATCACGATGCGCTATCGATCCCGTTAGGATACATGTTCATCGAGGGATCCCGTTCCACCTATGGACTCTCTTTTCCGATGTTATCCCTTTCCCTGATAGGATGCTGTTACCGGTTTTGAGCCCGTTACCCGATGGGATCTGGAAGGTATCATGTTCCCCCGATGGAAATATGTAACCGATGTGTCCCATAGGATCATGTTTCTCTATGGGATCATTCTCAATGCGATTTTGTTTGAATAAGCTTTTAGATCTTATTAGATATCCCTGTAGAAAAATATAGAACATTCTAGATTAAATTTAATATCCTCCATGAAAAGTGTAAAAATTTCATTTATACGTAATTATTTCTCGAATGCGAAATGTTATACAACTAAATTGTGCTATTAACTATAAAACATTTAAATTGATACGGGGGGCCCCGTTGGAGGCCTATTTAATAAAGTACAATTTTATCTGAGATTGGGGGGGGGGGGGGCTATAAAAATCATTGAGATAAATTATACATTGAAAACTTGTCCTGCTAAAGGGGGTTTACAAATGCCATAGAAATAGCTCTTTTAAACTATTGAAGTTTCTAGAAAATTCTAGATCGGCCTTGACTGGATTGGATATTAAATCAAACGATACTTTAAAACGGACTAAGAATGGTATTGTTACAAAGCTAGGCCTAGATCCACCTAATCTCATAGAACCTATGGTGTTTTTAACCCTATTGATATTTATATAGCTTATATTAGACAAAATGAAATGGAGCCCCCGGCCCCTGAGGGATGGATATTATGTGTTAAAACCATTTCCTTATTGGAATATGGATAATCAAATGTATGCATATTAAATTTAGTCAAGAGCCAGATATTCATGTAGCAGTATTTGTTGTTAATTTTATTTATATAGATCATATAAGAAAAAACAAATCAAAATTCGGGGCCCCCGCTTGTGACTGTTCCAAGTAGAGTTTCGAAATGAAACCTGATTAACTTTTGTAAGTAGGACGTAAGGAATATGTCTGCCTAATTTCAGGCTTCTATCTACATGGGAAGTTGGAGAATATAGGTCATAAAATAAAGAGTAAAAGGGGCCCATGGCCCCAGAGGTAAGAATATTATGAGTTATGTACCCTTCTGTATTTGAATATGGATAATCAAGAGTAAGTGTACTAAGTTTGGTCAAGATCCATCTTTTCATATAGGAGTACTAAGCCTATTGCTTTTTATCTAGCTTATATAAGGAAAAATGAAAAGGGTCTTTGGCCCCGAGGGATGCATATTATGTGTTAAATACCCTTCGGTATTTGAATATGGATATCAAGAGTATGTATATTAAGTTTGGTCAAGATCCATCGATTCATGTAGCAGTATATGTTGATCATTTTATTTATTTAGCTCCTATAGTCAACAAACGACATTTCTGGCCCCCGACCCTAGACGTTATAGAGTTTGGAAATGAAACATACTCAACTTTTTTATTTTAGCTAAAATGAATAAGCCTGCCAAATTTCAGGCTGCTATCTACTGGGGAAGTTGGAGACCTAGTGATGAGTGAGTGAGTGAGGGCTTTGCCTTTTGTAGTATAGATGTCTATCATGTGGTAATTGTATGTGATCTGCTATCATTCAGTGTGTGTTCGTGTGAGTTTTGGTTTGTGTGTGTTTGAGTGAGTAAGAGTGCGTGCGTGAGGGTGAGTGTGGCGGTGTGGGTGAGTGTGGGGGTGAGTGTTGGGGTTGTGTGAGTTTTGGGGTTGTGGGTGAGTGTTGGGGTATGGGTGAGGTTTGGGGATATGGTTAAGTGTTGATAGTGTGAGTGAGTGTTGGCGGTGTGGGTGAGTGTTGATGCTGTGGGTGAGTGTTGTCTCTGTGGGAGAGTGTGAGGGTGGGGTTGAGTGTTGATGCTGTGGGTGAGTGTTGATGCTGTGGGTGAGTATTGATGCTGTTGGTGAGTGTGGGGGTGTGGGTGAGTGTTGATGTGTGGGTGATTGTTGATGGTTTGGGTGAGTGTTGATGCTGTGGGTGAGTGTTGCATGTGGGTGAGTGTTGAGGGTGTGGGCGAGAGTTGGGGGTGTGGATGAGTGTTGCCGGTGTGGGTGAGTGTTGGCGGTGTGGCTGAGTGTTGGGGTTGTGGGTGAGTGTTGATGCTGTGGTCGAGTGTGGAGGTGTGGGTGAGTGTTGAGGTTGTGGGTGTGTTGAGGGTATGGGTGAGTGTTGAGGGTGTGGGTGAGTGTTGGGTGTGTGGGTGAGTGTTGAGTCTGTGTCTCTGTAACATCAGTTGGTTAGCCACTGAGCCGAAGTTACGTCCCGTAGTCGTCTGCCTCGGCCAATGTGGGTGAGTGTTGGGTGTGTGGGTGAGTGTTGGTGGTGTGGGTGAGTGTTGGGGATGTGGGTGAGTGTTGGGGGTGTGGATGAGTGGGGGGGGTGTGGGTAAGTTTGGGGGTGTGAGTTAGTTTTGGGGTGTGGGGGAGTTTTGGGGTGTGGGTGAGTGTGGGGGTGTGGGGGAGTGTTGGGGTGTGGGTGAGTGTGGGGGTGTGGGCGAGTGTTGGGAGTAGAAGAAGCATCTGCTGGCCCAGCATGGATTTCTGCGTATGAGACAAACTATACAGACTATTTACCTGAGATAATTAAAGACACACTATCTCAGGTATTTAAATAAGGCTAATCATTATAATTCAAACTCTCACCAAGAAGAATCTTGGATCTCACTTAAGTCTTTTGGTGTGTCTTTAAGAGCTGTTGTTTCCCCCCCCCCCTTTCAATCTGACAATATTAGCGTCTTTGTCTGGGTCTATCGTATTGATCTATCCTAAGATAGATTTCAGCCAGGTAGGATACACTCACAATGGTAGCTGATTGTTCTATCACCAAACACTTAGTGGACAATGCTTTCTTCTTGTTGTTCATGCCTCTGGTCTTGCTTGCGTGTCTGGCACATACTCTCGCCGGCTGTCTCCAGATCTCTGCCTGCAAAAACAGGAAGTCTTTCCTGGTTGCCCTCAAAAGAAACTCGGCTAAAGCCGCTCTCGGCTTGTGGAAACAAACATCTTGTGTATTGGGTGTAGCTCTTCTGCTTGTAGGAGTAGCGGAGCTGTTAGGCTACCAGAGAATGTATCTTGCTTCCTGCGGCAAAGGATGGCTCCAGGAAAATCTCATTCTACCAGACGTCGACCAAGTGTAAAAATAGATTGACGTGTTTGGTCAAAGGATGAGTTCATGTCTATTTTTGGGCATTTCAGTGACGTCAGTGGGCGGTCAAGAGTTGAGGCAATATCCCGTATCAACACAACGACGTTAGGTATGTGAGTTATGTCAGTAATGTGAGGTATGTGAGGTGTGTGAGGTAAGTGAGGTGTGTGAGGTAAGTGAGGTACGTGAGGTAAGTGAGGTAAGTGAGGTAATTGAGGTAAGTGAGACTAGTGAGTAAAGTGAGGTATGTGAGGTAAGTGAGGCAAGTTAGGTAAGTGAGGTAAGTGAGGCAAGTGAGCCAAGTGAAGTAAGTGAGCAAGACTTGTCGGAGAAAAAGACCTCATGCTGTTGTGCAAGATAGTGTCCTCTTGAACCGCAATTTTCCAATAAAGCCATCGCCGCATTAACCAATGTTTCAGTGCGTATGTCTCCATCCGGTTTGTCTGGAAGCGTTGTTTGGGGAATCGAACTGCGTCTTAGGGTTTTGGAAGTCATTCAAAATGACGTCATCAACAACCACCTCTCTTTTAACCCGGCGTTCAGAGAAACAACACGTTCACGTGCAGCCATCATACTTATTGACTTAGTAGTGAGACCAGCGAGGCAACACCTTCACGTGCAGCCATCATACTTAGTGACTTAGTAGTGAGACCAGCGAGGCAACACCTTCACGTGCAGCCATCATACTTATTGACTTAGTAGTGAGACCAGCGAGGCAACACCTTCACATGCAGCCATCATACTTAGTGACTTAGTAGTGAGACGACATGGAAAGAATGAAAAGCAAATTTTAATTTTTGAAAATTCAATGGAATTTCGATTTGTGAAAATCCTCGTTGTCATAATCCTATCCCGGTATTTTGAAGCATTCGTTTTAATCCGGTATCCCGTAACTTTCGAGACTTGGGATCCCGGTTTGCGACCAATAGTTTAAACAAGGCGTTGAAGCCGCTTTCCAAGAGTAAAAGCGGAAGACAATAATATAACCACATGATGTAGTTAATGGCCAGCAGTTTTAGCCTCTAGTTTGTATACGTGGTTACAATTTTCTACACATAATAGCGGTACGTACCATTTTATACTTGATTGCAATTTTCTTATCGTGAAGATTTATGGAAGAAAGAAAAAATATTTTATTAGCAATATCCTTGCATACTTGTTTAAATTTTTCTTAGTACTCAAATACGTGTAATTATATTGCTACAACAAGACGCACTTAAGTGCAGCCTGCTGTTATCTTGGATTGTTAAAATATCAGCAGAATGCACTGCGCATGCGCTGTGATGTAGAGCTGTCTGCACTCGAAAGATTAACCGACAACAATGTGTAAATATTAATATTCGAATACACGCGCAAGCCTGATTCCAGGACAGTGCGCACGAGCCTCGTTGGAGATGTTCGAGGAGTTTCGCCGGAGGCAAAGTGAGTGGACAACAATGAGTACCGTAAATATTAACTTTGAACTGAGTGCTCCAATAATCAATTGTTGCCATTAGCTGGATCTGGGATTCCCAGAGTGGTTGAATTCCTAGAGAGTCAGGAATCTTAACATGGTTAAGAGTATGGCACTCACAGTGGTTCTCAAATATATTACTAGATACATTATTGTTGACGACTAGGAAGTGTCATGTTGTCTGTAATCTGACCAAGTTGTTCAATGGGAAATGTCATGTTGTCTGTAATCTGACCAAGTTGTTCAATGGGAAATGTCATGTTGTCTGTAATCTGACCAAGTTGTTCACTATGAAATGACATGTTGTCTGTAATCTGACCAAGTAGTTCACTAGGAAATGTCATGTTTTCTGTAATCTGACCAAGTTGTTCACTATGAAATGACATGTTGTCTGTAATCTGACCAAGTAGTTCACTAGGAAATGTCATGTTGTCTGTAATCTGACCAAGTTGTTCACTATGAAATGACATGTTGTCTGTAATCTGACCAAGCTGTTCACTAGGAAATGTCATGTTGTCTGTAATATGACCAAGCTCTACAGATCACCTTGTAGGTCCTACATGGATCAAACTCTACAGATCACCTTGTAGGTCCTACATGGATCAAGCTCTACAGATCACCTTGTAGGTCCTACATGGTTCAAGCTCTACAGATCACCTTGAGATTGAATCGATCAAATCTACGAAGCGACATTTTAAACACAATTTTCTTGTATTTGCTTTAGATTTATACAACTTTATCAAAATAAATACATTGTTAAGGACCGTTCGATGGTTTTTGCAGTTTTGATCTGTAAGAAGATTTGGCTCGTTACATAAAGGACTGAAAACCATTACACAATGAACTACGATCAAAAAAGTTAGTTAGTGATATTAACAAAGGTCAATTCAATTATTCGATTACATTTATTATATTTTTTTAAAAAAATCAAATAACAGAAATAAAACTAAATTAACGTACTGCACAGCAACTGGGAAATTATAATCCTCGAAACATACCACTATTAATATATATACACACAAAAAGTAAAAAATATAGTATGCACCTCTAAGAATACTAATATGTCTCGTGTCTAAGAAATCATTTTTTGCTGTGAAAGCAGCTGGCTTATTTATAGTGAGGGAGCTAGAACCCTCCAGAAATAAATTTCATGACCCGATAGTATGCTGTAGAGCAAATAGAACGTAAATAACATTTTGCCAATCAAGTGAGGGTGGGGTCAAGTATAGCGTTTCACAAATAAACGGTGATTTCAATATCAAAACTACAAAAGGGGGGTAAGGCTGAGTGCAAGGGCATCTAGGGAACAAAACCTAGGTCAGCACACAGGCTGTAACAAAATTAGAAAATACAGCCGTAATACATAACCCTTGTCCATATAAAGATAACCCACATTTTAGAACCGCTAACATCCCGATTAAATCATCTGCTATTGGACTAGAGCATGTCATTTCATATTTGAATATGTGCAGTCCAATATCACATAATGTATGAAAATATTCATAAATTGACCAGAAAATTTCTCCTACATAAGCAGATTCCCTAATTTTTAAAAACACAAACCAACGTTGGCAAACATATTTCTTAGGGATTTTAATTTTATAATCTTAAAAGCAGTTTCCAGAATAAGATGGCCACATTGAAGTTGTCGTAGGAACAAGATGGTCACATTGAAAATGTCGTAGGAACAAGATGGCCAGATTTGAATTTGTCTAAAGAAAAAGATGGCCACATTGAATTAGTGGTAAGGCCAAGATGGCCACATTGATGTAGTAGTAAGAACAAGCTGGCCACATTGAAGTTGTAGTAAGAACAAGATGGCCACACTGAAGTAGTCGTAAAAAAGATGGCTAGATTTGAAGTTTTCGAAAGAACAAAATGGCCACATTGAGGTCGTCGTAAAAACAAGATGGCCACATTGATGTAGTAGTAAGAACAAGCTGGCCACATTGAAGTTGTAGTAAAAACAAGATGGTCACATTTTTATTGAAAATTGATAATATATTGCGCTCATTGAATTTCGTAACGAGATTTGGAGTAACATGGAGAGAGGCGATTTGTTGTTGGGTACCAGCTTATAATCTTTAAAGAATAATCCCAGGCTGTGTGGATTTCGTCCGGCGAGCCCCACGCCATCGTCAAATTGTGACGGACGGATGCAAGCAACAACAATAATTTGAGTAACGGGCAATGTTCCCTCTAAGGTTTGTTGTTCATGTCTAAAATCACACAGTTGTGTGCAAAGTCTTACAGCATCAATTTTTGTGTGCGAAAATTGAAAGCCCACAACACAAACACACAATGACATGGAAATTTGCTGCGCGGATACTCAAAACTGCTGCGCGGCGTCTGTGAGTTAGCTCGCGCAGCTTAAAGGGTACATTGGTAACGAGTGCTTTGCTAAAGACTTGCTGCGTCCAATGATGCAATTATGTTAGCGTTTGCATAGATGGGTCTGATGAAGGGCCATATCAGGGGGGGGGGGGGGTGAAGTGGAAACGAACCCTGGGCGCAAACATCAGTGAACGCCAAATTCGTTTTTAGATAGGGCCACTATAGTGAGTTAAATGATAAAATGCCATGTAATTCACAAAGACAGGGGGCGCCTAACGGGTTTTTCTACTTAAAGGGTACATTGGTAACGAGTGCTTTGCTAAAGACTTGCTGCGTCCAATGATGCAATTATGTTAGCGTTTGCATAGATGGGTGTGATGAAGGGCCATATCAGGGGGGGGGGGAGGTGAAGTGGAAACGAACCCTGGGCGCAAACATCAGTGAACGCCAAATTCGTTTTTAGATAGGGCCACTATAGTGAGTTAAATGATAAAATGCCATGTAATTCACAAAGACATGGGGCGCCTAACTGGTTTTTCTACTGATCCGCCCCGGGTGGCACTTTTCCTCGACTCGTATGGGGTCTGATGAGCAATAACAGTTATAAAGGATCTGTTGTTTTTTTTTTTCTTACGTAACATGGCAATCTGCTAATGCGCAGTCATTGATAATCATTGATGGTAAAAAAAAATAAAAATAACTGTGGCAAGAAAAGCGAATGTGTCAGAATTGTAAAAGTTAGTTGGCACGGGTGATTTATTAGGTGTCAGAAGAAACTGTAGAATCTCAAATTATCGTGATTATATCACACCAGAATACGTTAATGTTCCCGTTGTTAAGTTCTGCCAAGATTATGATTTGTTCTCATGTATGAGCTCAGCAAATTTAAATTTATAATCAGTTCTGCCAAGATTATGATTTGTTCTCAGTTATGAGCTCAGCAAATTTATAATCAATTCTGCCAAGATTATGATTTGTTCTCAGGTATGAGCTCAGCAAATTTATAATCAGTTCTGCCAAGATTATGATTTGTTCTCAGGTATGAGCTCAGCAAATTTATAATCAGTTCTGCCAAGATTATGATTTGTTCTCAGGTATGAGCTCAGCAAATTTATAATCAGTTCTGAACAAGACTGATTAATTAAGTGTTTCTACGATAATCACTGGGACGGTCTAACTAGCATGCATGGCTGACCTAATAAAAGATTGTTTAAAAGCAAAGTCGGATGATGGTGCGATATTTTTAACTGGCTTGAACAGAATCTCATGTGTGACATTTATTTTGGTTTATCATTACCAGGCTCATAAATGTTGTCATTCGCAAAGGTGAATAGTATTGTGGAAGAAAAATCCCAGGGAATTGAAACATTTCCATTGCATTTTGAGTTTAAAATTAAAAAAAAAATTATTGGGGGAGCTTAGGTTTAGTCATTTCATTCATCATTATAATGATGATAAACATTATATCTGGCATTTTTTTTTGTCTTCACGAGACGATGGACTAGCTATGTACGCTTCCACAAAGGGCTCAGTAGGCTGATACTGGAATCGAAATATCGGCTGCATGTATCGCAGGAGATTCTTGACTCCTGGTTTCATAAGCAGCATTTGAAATCTATTTTTAGAAGTCTGTCCAGCAACACACCCTATCCAGATCTCAGTTCAACAAACTATTAACTTAATTGAATATCGCGTCATATTCCCATTTTCATCGGCACTGAATAGAGCTGTTTTGAAACAAGCATAATCAGGTAGTTGCTAATACCCAAACATCTTGTATCTGGGACTGTGTCTTCACTTAAAGAGACCGTTAAGAAGCATCTCTGCATGAGTTCATAAAGATAAGCGAAGGGCCGTAATTCAGCTCAAAACACACGGAGCGCAGGAAATTAACTCCCCTGTACTCTAACAGTTTAAACTTCAAGCACTTTACCACTGGAATGTTCTCAATCTATAGAGGTATGGACATTTTTCTAAAAGTAGAAATAGAATGTATCTATCTATCTTTAGCACGCCATATTTGGCTATGTTGAATAACACTTTGTTTAAATACTTCTCAGTGTCATCTTTGCTACTTTTCAATTTGTGAAATTTCTGCTGGATAAGAAAAAACATGTTAACGATACAAGATTGAAACTTTACATTACAATGAGAAGATATGTTATTATTTTAAAAAAATGTATTTTCTTTTGGTCAAATAACTTATAATTTGATCATATTTGAGCTAGTGACGTCTCAGGACCAAGATAAGAGCAAGTCCACGCCGTCACATGAACATTTGAATAAAACGATATATTGCGATGATGTTATGTACTAGAAGATATGATCCAATCTTACCGGGCTCATAATGGAAGGCATTTGTGTTATTAACTAGTTGCACGTTCGGCGTCTTTGTGTCTGACAATCGTGTGTAACAGAATCGGGGTGTGATGTTTTGTATTCTAAAAACGAGCACCAACACACAAACGGACAAAAAAGTGCTAAAATTTTGCAGGCCACTGAAATGTTTCTTTTGCAAATAGCTCATCAGATTTCCCTTGTTTTAAAAAGAAGTATCACTGTTTTGTTGTCTACATTTTTGTCATGAGTTAGTTTTGAGAAATATTCATCTCCAATAATGTCGTAGAGTTCCACCCGTCCACCGTTTCCCGCCACTCGAAGTCCTCAATTGCAAGAAAACCGCAACCTCTAACTTCCCCTCTCCAACTGCTTTGAGGTGTGTGTGTACACCTATGTGAATGTACCGACTGTTTGTCAACGCCCTGAGTTGTATTGTCTTTGATTGGTGTGACAGAAATGTGCGCTTTTTTCGGGAGAATCCTAAACTTCTTTCATGAATTTAATATCAGCGGATTTAAAGATAGCCATTTATTTTATCATCAGATTCAAAGATAATCATTCATAAGATCATCAGATTCAAAGATTGTCATTCATAATATAATGACACTTAAAGATAATCATTCATAAGATCATCAGCTTTAAAGATGGTAATTGATAATGTAGTTTGTGCTGTCTGGTGCACCCAGCCATACTATGGCATGTAATTTGTGCTGTCTGGTGCACCCAGCCATACTATGGCATGTAATTTGTTCTGTATGGTGCACACAGCCATACGTTGTATGGCATGTAATTTGTGCTGTCTGGTGCACCCACCCATACTACGGCATGTCATTTGTGCTGTCTGGTGCACACAGCCATACTATGGCATGTAATTTGTGCTGTCTGGTGCAACTAGTCATAACTGTTGAATGGTGTGCATGTTGATAGGTATGCATGTTGATAGTTATGCATGTTGATAAGAATGTATATTGAGGGTATGCATGTTGATAAGTATGAATGTTGAGAGGGATACATGTTGAGAGTGGGTGCATGTTGATAAATATGTTTAATTAAAATGATTTTGGAGTCAGTTCCATAGGGATACGTATTTTTGATCCATTTAATTGTCTTACCAAACGACATCTTGTTGTCTAACATTTTGGTTGGTGAGGGCGCTTGAAAACTGCGAACTTTGGGCGCAATGGGGAAGTCAGCGTTTGCGCTTGGTGAGGGGGTGGGGGGCAATCATAGATGGACCATTCATTCCGGATATGAAATAACGGCTGTTTCAAAAATAAAATATTGACGCGCGCATGCAGTAAAGAAAATAGCATGTCTGTATTTATAGCGTGTCTGTATTTATAGCGTGTCCTTATTTATAGCGTGTCTCTATTTATAGCGTGTCTGTATTTAAAGCGTGTCTCTATTTATAGCGTGTCCTTATTTATAGCGTGTCTCTATTTATAGCATGTCTGTATTTAAAGCGTGTCTCTATTTATAGCGTGTCCTTATTTATAGCGTGTCTCTATTTATAGCGTGTCTGTATTTATAACCAGGGCATTTTGACAAAAAGACTTTCACATACAGTCAAACATCATTAAATCTCACACTGTTAAATAATTTTGATTTCTTTATTTTAATGATTTTTTTTTTTTTTAATTTTCGTTTCGACTTTTATGACCGTCGTATTTTTCCTCATGGTATAATCATACACGATTACATTTACTGTTCTACCATAATTGATATTACCATTATAGTCTTTGATTGATGAGACCTAACAAAGTCTTCGCTTGATGAGACCTAACAAAGTCTTGCTTTTTGAGACCCAAGAAAGTCTCGGCTTGATGAGACCTAACAAAGTCTTGCTTTTTGAGACTCAAGAAGGTCTTGGCTTGATGAGACCTAACAAAGTCTTGCTTTTTGAGACCCAAGAAAGTCTCGGCTTGATGACACTCATGGGAACTTTATACGTGTTTTATCTGATGGAACCTCACAAGGTCGAGGATGATGTGCTAGGAGATCTCTCAAACTCTAGCTGCAATGTAAGTTATTGGTGTAAGGAGATATCTCAAACTCCGGGTCTAATCTAAGTTTTTGGTTTAAGGAGATCTCTCAAACTCCGGGTCTAATCTAAGTTTTTGGTTTAAGGAGATATCTCAAACTCCGGGTCTAATCTAAGTTTTTGGTTTAAGGAGATATCTCAAACTCCGGGTCTAATCTAAGTTATTGGTTTAAGGAGATATCTCAAACTATGGCTCCAATCTAAGTTTTTGGTTTAAGGAGATATCTCAAACTCCGGGTCTAATCTAAGTTATTGGTTTAAGTAGATCTCTCAAACTGTGGCTCCAATCTAAGTTTTTGGTTTACGGAGATATCTCAAACTATGGCTCCAATCTAAGTTTTTGGTTTAAGGAGATATCTCAAACTCCGGGTCTAATCTAAGTTATTGGTTTAAAGAGATCTCTCAAACTATGGCTCCAATCTAAGTTTTTGGTTTAAGGAGATCTCTCAAACTCCGGGTCTAATCTAAGTTATTGGTTTAAGGAGATCTCTCAAACTATGGCACCAATCTAAGTTTTTGGTTTAAGGAGATCTCTCAAACTCCGGGTCTAATCTAAGTTTTTGGTTTAAGGAGATCTCTCAAACTATGGCTCTAATCTAAGTTATTGGTTTAAGGAGATCTCTCAAACTATGGCTCCAATCAAAGTTTTGGTTTAAGTAGATATCTCAAACTCCGGGTCTAATCTAAGTTATAGGTTTAAAGAGATCTCTCAAACTATGGCTCCAATCAAAGTTATTGGTTTAAGGAGATATCTCAAACTATGGCTCCAATCTAAGTTATTGGTTTAAGGAGATCTCTCAAACTATGGCTCCAATCTAAGTTATTGGTTTAAGGAGATATCTCAAACGCCGGGTCTAATCTAAGTTTTTGGTTTAAGGAGATATCTCAAACTCCGGGTCTAATCTAAGTTATTAGTTTAAGGAGATATCTCAAACTCCGGGTCTAATCTAAGTTATTGGTTTAAGGAGATATCTCAAAATCCGGGTCTAATCTAAGTTATTGGTTTAAGGAGATATCTCAAACTCCGGGTCTAATCTAAGTTATTGGTTTAAGGAGATATCTCAAACTCCGGGTCTAATCTAAGTTATTTGTTTAAGGAGATATCTCAAACTATTGCTTCAATCTAAGTTTTTGGTTTAAGGAGATCTCTCAAACTCCGGGTCTAATCTAAGTTTTTGGTTTAAGGAGATATCTCAAACTATGGCTCCAATCTAAGTTATTTGTTTAAGGAGATATCTCAAACTCCGGGTCTAATCTAAGTTATTGGTTTAAGGAGATATCTCAAACTATGGCTCTAATCTAAGTTATTGGTTTAAGGAGATATCTCAAACTCCGGGTCTAATCTAAGTTATTGGTTTAAGGAGATATCTCAAACTCCGGGTCTAATCTAAGTTATTGGTTTAAGGAGATATCTCAAACTATGGCTCCAATCTAAGTTTTTGGTGAAAGGAGATATCTCAAACTCCGGGTCTAATCTAAGTTATGGGTTTAAGGAGATATCTCAAACTCCGGGTCTAATCTATGTTATTGGTTTAAGGAGATATCTCAAACGATGGCTCTAATCTAAGTTATTGGTTTAAGGAGATCTCTCAAACTCCGGGTCTAATCTAAGTTATTGGTTTAAGGAGATATTTCAAACTATGGCTCTAATCTAAGTTTTTGGTTTAAGGAGATATCTCAAACTCCGGGTCTAATCTAAGTTTTTGGTTTAACTAGATATCTCAAGCTCCGGGTCTAATCTAAGTTTTTGGGGCAAGGAGATCTCTCAAAATCTGGGTCCAATGAAACCTCAACACACTCTCGGTGTTATGATGCTCCATCTACTTCGGTCTGATGTGGTCTTACAAAGTCTCAGTCTGATGAGGCAAAAAAAGTATTGGTCTTGTGAGACCATACAAAGTCTCCGTCGGATAAAATGAACAAATTCTTAGTCTTAAGAGACCAACAAACTAAAGGTCTGATGGGGTCTTACAAAGTCTTGGTCTGATGAGGACTTACACATTTTTGGTCTATCGAAACCACACAAAGTCTTGGTCTGATGAGGTCTTACAAAGTCTTGGTCTGATGAGACCTTACAAATTTTTGGTCTATCAAAACCACACAAAGTCTTGGTCTGATGAGGTCTTACAAAGTCTTGGTCTTTCGAGACCACACAAAGTCTTGGTCTGATGAGACCTTACAAATTTTTGGTCTATCGAAACCACACACAGTCTTGGTCTGATGAGGTCTTACAAAGTCTTGGTCTTTCGAGACCACACAAAGTCTTGGTCTGATGAGACCTTACAAAATTTTGGTCTATCGAGACCACACAAAGTCTTGGTCTGATGAGGTCTTGCAAAGTTTTGGTCTATCGAGACCACACAAAGTCTTGGTCTGATGAGGTCTTACAAAGTTTTGGTCTATTGAGACCACAGAAAGTCTTGCTCTGATGAGGTCTTACAAATTTTTGGTCTATCGAGACTACACAAAGTCTTGGTCTGATGAGGTCTTACAAAGTCTTGGTCTATCGAGACTACACAAAGTCTTGGTCTGATGAGGTCTTACAAAGTCTTGGTCTTTCGAGACCACACAAAGTCTTGGTCTGATGAGACCCTACAAAATTTTGGTCTATCGATACCACACAAAGTCTTGGTCTGATGAGGTCTTGCAAAGTTTTGGTCTATCGAGACCACACAAAGTCTTGGTCTATCGAGACCACACAAAGTCTTGGTCTGATGAGACCTTACATAGGCTTGTTATGATGAGACCCCAGACATTCTACGCTTGAGGCATCTTCTAAATTAAAGTGTTTCATGCTTTACATAAAATGATAGTCCACATAACACGACAGATAACATATCATGACACTTTACATATAGCCACAGTTTACTTATAGCGCATGTCAAGTTGTATTTTAAATGTGACAAGTATAATAGGGGGAACCGTCTCTGGCTATCTGAGACATCTCCTGATCTAATCGATTGGATCTCTTTGACTGTCTATTTTTCTGAGACATCTCCTGATCTAATTGGTTGGATATTTTTGATTCTCTGGTTGTCTGGGAAATCTTCTGAACTAATTGGTTGGATATCTTTGATTGTCTGGTTGTCTGGGAAATCTTCTGAACTAATTGGTTGGATATCTTTGATTGTCTGGTTGTCTGGGACATCTCCTGATCTAATTGGTTGGATATCTTTGATTGTCTGGTTGTCTGGGACATCACCTGATCTAATTGGTTGGATATCTTTGATTGTCTGGTTGTCTGGGAAATCTTCTGATCTAATTAATTGGATCTCTTAGGCTGTGTGAGAAAACGTCTCATCTCTTTGTTGCAAAAGATGATTTTAGCGTCGGATAGTTTTTACTTCTGGGTTTCCCCAATGTACATCTTTACAGAGTACGCAGTACACATTCCTTGCTGACGAAGTGCCGACATGCCAATGGCCTTGTCTTGTTCTCATTGTAATGCATGAGGAAACACATGTTTGATGGGAGTATTTTACTATGCAGCACATGTTTGATGTGAGTGAAGAGGGGCGCACCCACACACGTTCACTTTCACCTTGTCTAATGGATCATTCCTCAGACATACTAGATAGCACCTTATCACTTTTTCTTTAGTGCAGCGGTTCTCAGCCCGTGGGCTTCGACCCCTTTGGGGGTAGAACGAGCCTTACCCTGGGGTCGCCTAAGACCATCGGAAAACTTATATTTATGAAGTAGCAACGAATATAATTTTATGGGTGGGGGTCAACACAAGATGAGGAACTCTATTAACGGATCGCGGCATTAGGAAGGTTGAGACCCACTGCTCTAGAGGGTAATTCCTAGGTTTGATGGGTTTCTTTTCTAATTGCATTTTCTCTTCTCTACTTTTTTCCTTATTCCATTTTGTCTATCTTATCATTTCGTCTTTTATTTGCTCTTTGTTTCATGCCAACATGATTTTTTATTTTTTAGTTTTCTCCCCCGATTTCATGCTCTCCCCTCTCTCTCTATTTTCATGCTCTCCCCTCTCTCTCTATTTTCATGCTCTCCCCTCTCTCTATTTTCATGCTCTCCCCTCTCTCTCTCTCTATATATATATAATTCTCACTCCCTCTTTTACTCTCCCGCATATTCCCTCTCACTCTCTCTCCCCTCCCTCCTCTCTGCAGTTTTCTCTCTCTCTCACTCTCATTTCCTCCCTCTCTTTCACTCACTCTCTCTCTCTCTCTCTCTTCTCTTCGTCTCTGTCCCTTTTTCTCTTATTCTCTCCCCTTTTGCTCACTCCCACTCCCTCTCTCACTCTCTTTCTTCTTCTCCGCCAGTTTGTCTCCCTCTTTCTATTTTCTGAATGTTTGCCTCGGTCTATCTCCCATATTTCTGCACCCCCCATCTCTCTTTATATCACACTCTCTGTGAAATAGCTAACTTTGTACAACTCTTGGAAACGAAATAAATAAAGAATAGTTTGTTAGAAAAAAAAGCCTACACAATTCCGCTTTTTTGTGCGTCTTCCAATTACAGCATTTATCACAGACTCCAGCCACCGCACTCATCCCTGTCAGCCACATAGCTCCTTATCCACTCTTCCATCCGTCCCTGCCTCCACCCTAACCTCTCCCTTCCTGCACACCTCCATCCCCGGCCTCCACACCTCCTCTCCTGGCCTCCCCCTCTCTCCCTGTCTCTCCATACCACCCATTCATCCTAGTATCTAGAAGTTTGATTCTCAAAGAACATAATCTCTAACGATAAAGTGCTCCCCATCTAATGCACCCCTGCCCTTATCTCTGTGTCCACATTCCTGGCAGTTACTTCCCTTCCCTCTGGCTGCACACGGACCGGGGTGATCTTTCCTTTGCTAGCGTAGCAAGAGTGAGGCCGTCTTCATAAGGTCTTCTCTGTTGTCTGTCATTCTGCTTATTTGTCTGTCATTGTGCTTATTTGTCTGTCGGTGCTTATTTTCTCTCAAGCCATAGATGCTTTAAGGACTGGGTCAACGTCCTGTTGTGACTTGCAGGGCGACCACTGAGTCCTCTTACTTTGTTTAGTTGGAGGCGCTCTGAATAAATTAGTAGAAATAAACCCACCCAAAACAAGAGCCCCAGAAAAAGCCCCCCCCCCCCTCTTCCTCCCCACACCCGAGTTGTTTTTGTTTGAGGTTTGAAGGTTAATAAACAGGAGAAAAAATGATTTAAAAAATATAGCAAACATTTTAAGTGAATGTTTGTCCTTTAATAATTCATGGCTAACAGATTGAATGGCCTGAGCTCAGATCCCCTGGGTACACATCTTCTCAATCTTGTCATACATTGTGTACTAAACTGATATCACGTGTGTACCACAAACTCTGGTTTACACAGGGGTGGGCCAAATAAATCTGACGTACAGTAGAGCGTCGATTTGCCGTCGATTTTCCGAACTCATGAGGGTCGGACAGGGGTCGGATGTCATATTGTTTTGTTTGACGATCACAAGCATCGTCATGGAGGTTAGCATTAAAAATGCTAAGGCACAGAGTGCCATCGTTCTTACCGTATAGCTATGCATGTAAGTACTTTACATTATAGCTATGCACGTGAGTACTTTACATTATGGTTTTACACGTAAGTACTTTACATTACAGCTACACATGTAAGTACTTTACATTATAGCTATACACGTAAGTACTTTACATTATAGTTATACACGTGGGTACTTTACATTATAGCTATACACGTAAGTACTTTACATTATAGCTTTACACGTGAGTACTTTACATTATAGATATACACGTTAGTACTTTACATTATAGCTATACAAGTAAGTTCTTTAAATTATAGCTATACACGTAAGTACTTTACATTATAGCAAACATGTAAGTACTTTACATTATAGCTATACACGTAAGTACTTTACATTATTGCTATACACGTTAGTACTTTACATTATAGCTATACACGTAAGTACTTTACATTATAGCTATACACGTGAGTACTTTACATTATAGCTATACACGTGAGTACTTTACATTATAGCTATACACGTGAGTACTTTAAGTTATAGCTATACACGTTAGTACTTTACATTATAGCTATACACGTAAGTACTTTAATTTATAGCTATACACGTGAGTACTTTACATTATAGCTATACACTTGAGTACTTTACATTATAGCTATACACGTGAGTACTTTACATTATAGCTATACACGTGAGTACTTTACATTATAGCTATACACGTGACTACTTAACGTACAGAGTATGAACAATGCCGCATGGTGTTTGGGGTCACGTGATTGATGTCAAAAAAATTAAGGTGAGGACTCGAATATTGCTTTTCCGCCACTAAATTTGTTAAAAAAATAGATGAATGTTTTTAAACTGAACACCGATGTCACTTCACAGGTGAGTGTCAAGTCAGGTATATCAATGGATACGTTTATGTATCGCAATAACCCAGCATCATCTCAACACATACAGAAAAAAAATCTTAAGATTTCTGAAATGATTTTTTTATCATTATCAATTTTTCTCAAAAGATTGAGAGGCTAACAGTTCCATTATCTAGGCGCTGTATCATAGCTTTAAAAGAGCGCACTCTTTTCGATTATGGTCAGGTGCCGAACCTTGCCGACAGATGTTCGCCAGGGACACAATCTTGTCGTTGAGGAGCCCCCTTGTTTGTACGACGCTCCAGAAGTTCTTGCTCTTGATTAACCTGGTAATAGCCAGTCAAAAGTCACCGCGATCAAAGTAGTCCGTTGTAGTCTGGGGATTGGGGGGGGGGTGGTGGGTTCTGTACCCTGCTTTCTCATGTCCTCAATTGTTTAAATCAGGTGTCTCCAAACTACGGCCCGCGAGGCCATCTCATGCGGCCCACGGAAACCTTTTTGTCTACTTCCGTTCACAGTCAAATGAGATCATATAGCGCCATCTAGTGGCGGAGCTTTGCCCGCCGTGTTGCAGACATGGGTGAAAACATTGGGACTCAAACAGCAAAAATGCAAGCAAGTTTCGCCAATTTTTAATTGAAATGGTTGAATTGCTGGACAGCTGTTCCATCTCTCAACTGCTTGTTTTTGCTAGAGGTGTGGATGAAGACATGAAAATAACACAAGAGCTGGCTTCCCTACATAGCATGTACGACACTGTTACAGGAGAGAATATATTCAATGAGTTGAAAAAAACATTTGCTGATTATAACTTGTGCTGGGCTAACCTCAGTTGCTTGTCTGTTGATGGGGGAAACAACATGAGTTGCATAAAGAAAGGCTTGGTTGGACAAGTGAAGCAGATGTGTAATGAGAAATAATTCTGCAACCAATGTTCCTGCACTGTATTATTCAGCAGAAAGCTGTGTGTGAAAAATATGTGGACATTAGCAGCGTACTGAATCCTGTGGTAAAGAGGGTTCATTTAATTTGGTCACATGGGTTCAACCATAGACACTTCAGAGACATGTTAAAACATACAGACACAGAATAGCAAGATTTACCATATTACACAGCAATAAGATGGCTAAGTTGTGAGAAAGTTCTGAGCAGAGTATTAAAGTTAAGAAAGGCAAAGGTGACTTCCTGGAAAGTAAAGGCAATCCACGGCCATTACTGTCTGATGAAGGGTGGGTATGGACATTGGTCTTTGCTGCAGACATAACTAGTCATTTAAAATTTCTGAACCTAAAATTACAAAGAGAGAGGAAAATCTAGATTCTGATCTATACACCTTTCTAAAGGCCTTCAGATCCAATTTTGTCTTGGTTTTTGGAACAAATACATAGTCCAACAACTTGAAGCACTTTCAGCAGTGCAAGGTCTCCATGGCTGAAGCAACAGCGGAGCTCGCCACGTCAATTGCATGCGAGATCATCAAAGACCTCCAGCTGTAGTGTCAGCAGCGGTTTTCTGACTTGGATTTAAAGGCAGAAGAAGTGAGATTTATTCAAAACCCTTTTGAAGCAGATGTGGCCAGTCGCCCAGATGAACTGCACCCGGAGGTCATTGAGTTGCAAGTAACTGACCTCCTTAGGGACACGTTAAAAGAAGGACCAGTGGTTTTTTAAAACTAGTTTTAGCCCAAGGAAGACTTTCCTAATTTCAAAACATTTGCATAAATGTACCTTTAAAACTTTGGAAAAACATACCTGTGTGAACAAACATTTTCAAGAACGAAATAAGTGAAGAACAATTTGAAAACAAATTTGTCCGATAATCATCTCAGGTCACTGTTGATGTTAGGGACATCAAATCTAAATCCAGAAATGTCTGCTGACCACTGCTAGTTTGGCATCCAGGAAACAAGTTCACCATTCATACTAATACTAATACAGGTGTTCATGTGTCTTGTATCAATGTGTTATTAAACAATAACTGAATGAAATAATAATACATAAATAATTAGAAAAACATCCGTGTTTTGATTCTTTTTTATTTGGACCTCGAGTGTGTATGCGGCCCCCGAACTGCTGTTTGATAGTTAATGCGGCCCTCGGGCTGAAACGTTTGGAGACCCCTGGTAAATGTCGTCAAATGTCTAAGGTCATTCCGCACGAGCAAGTACCCGACACTTCCGTCTAAACCTTGTGTGTGGCACATCCGAATAGCTTGAGTCTAAAGGGACCCGGGTCTGAATAGCGACGATGCGTTTCCATTTCCATTTTGACTAAATGCTACGCGGATGTCATTTGTGGTCGTTTATTTTAGTTAAGCTTAAGAAGTAAGTTTCAAACATATAGTTCATTCAATTATCTTTCATTTGATACCAAATTTTGTCTTACAAACCCTACAATAATTTTAAAATATTTTTTTAATAAACCCAAACTCTAACTTCTCGGACCCGGGTCCGAATAGCCGCAGCCTTATCTAAATTTCTGGAAAATGACAGACCTGCCCTAGATGGATTTAATCTTATCAGTTTTAAATCCACCGATATTTCCATTCGGACTGTGAAGGGTATTGCTACACCTAGGTGTAGATCTCACCTAGTCTTAGATCCATTAATTCACATAGAACCTATAGACTTGTTTAACCAAGCCTTTCGGTATTTATATAGCGTATATCAAGAAAATATGAAATACGTCTCAATGTCTCCAAAGCAGTGGATATTATGAGTTCACCACCCTTTGGTAGCTGTATGTGATCACGTGTATGTGTACTGAGTCTTGTCAAGATCCATCGACTCATATAGGAGTATTCTTGGTCATTTAATTTGTATTTGCTCATATCAGAAAAAAAAAAGAATTTAGGGCCCCCAGCCTAAAACCGGATATTTTTAAAAATTATGCTCTAACGTGTCCGGCTGATGATACTGAAATATTATGCTATAATGTGTCAGGCTGATGATACTGAAAAATTATGATATAATGTGTCCGGCTGATGATACTGAAATATTATGATATAATGTGTCCGGCTGATGATACTGAAATATTATGATATAATGTGTCCGGCTGATGATACTGAAATATTATGATATAATGTGTCCGGCTGATGATACTGAAATATTATGATATAATGTGTCCGGCTGATGATACTGAAATATTATGATATAATGTGTCCGGCTGATGATACTGAAATATTATGATATAATGTGTCCGGCTGATGATACTGAAATATTATGATATAATGTGTCCGGCTGATGATACTGAAATATTATTATATAATGTGTCCAGCTGATGATACTGAAATATTATGATATAATGTGTCCTGCTGATGATACTGAAATATTATGATATAATGTGTGCGGCTGATGATACTGAAATATTATGATATAATGTGTCAGGCTGATGATACTGAAATATTATGATATAATGTGTCCGGCTGATGATACTGAAATATTATGATATAATGTGTCCGGCTGATGATAATGAAATATTATGATATAATGTGTCTGGCTGATGATACTGAAAAATTATGATATAATGTGTCCGGCTGATAATACTGAAATATTATGATATAAATGTGTCCGGCTGATGATACTGAAATATTATGCTATAATGTGTCCGGCTGATGATACTGAAATATTATGCTATAATGTGTCCGGCTGATGATACTGAAAAATTATGATATAATGTATCCGGCTGATGATACTGAAATATTATGATATAATGTGTCCGGCTGATGATACTGAAATATTATGCTATAATGTGTCCGGCTGATGATACTGAAATATTATGATATAATGTGTCCGGCTGATGATACTGAAATATTATGATATAATGTGTCCGGCTGATGATACTGAAATATTATGATATAATGTGTCCGGCTGATGATACTGAAATATTATGATATAATGTGTCCGGCTGATGATACTGAAATATTATGATATAATGTGTCCGGCTGATGATACTGAAATATTATGATATAATGTGTCCGGCTGATGATACTGAAATATTATGATATAATGTGTCCGGCTGATGATACTAAAATATTATGCTATAATGTGTCCTCCTGATGATAATGAAATATTTTGATATATAATGTGTGCGGCTGATGATACTGAAATATTATGATATAATGTGTCCGGCTGATGATACTGAAATATTATGCTATAATGTGTCAGGATGATGATACTGAAATAAATCATTGTAACTCTTGATACTGTTATTTTATTATTTTAAATTTTAATATTATAATCTATGATTATAAATGTTGATATATGGTTACGTTGATATTTTGATATATTCCTACATACCAACATTATGATGTACTCCTACATACACACATTATGTTATAGACAATGCGGCTCAACTCAACGGGCACCCCTATGCCCATATTTTCTGTGGTGCCCCATAGCTCAAAGTGAGATGCCCTGACGGAAGAGCAATACGCACTTGAAATTCTTGCCAATTTTTTCGTTACCTCCACAGACAGGTAACCTTCATTGAGACAATCATAGACAAGACGCTTGGGGGTGCGATAACAAAGAAGTCAATCATACTCACCAATACTGTGTATTCTATGTACACACCGCACACATTGGTTATAACAGACGCTACTTTGATGCCTATTGTGCCCATTGTTACAACAGACACAACTTTGAAGCCTATTGTGGCCATTGTTACAACAGACGCTACTTTAAAGCCTATTGTGGCCATTGTTACAACAGACGCTACTTGGAAGCCTATTGTGGCCATTGTTACAACAGACGCTACTTTGAAGCCTATAGTGGCCATTGTTACAACAGACGCTACTTTGAAGCCTATTGTGGCCATTGTTACAACACACGCTACTTTGAAGCCTATTGTGCCCATTGCTACAACAGACGCTACTTTGAAACCTATTGTGCCCATTGTTACAACAGTCGCTACTTTGAAGCCTATTGTGGCCATTGTTGCAAGAGACGCTACTTTGAAGCCTATTGTGGCCATTGTTACAACAGACGCTACTTTGAAGCCTATTGTGGCTATTGTTACAACAGACGCTACTTTGAAGCCTATTGTGGCCATTGTTACAACAGACGCTACTTTGAAGCCTATCGTGGCCATTGTTACAACAGACGCTACTTTGAAGCCTATTGTGGCCATTGTTACAACAGACGCTACTTTGAAGCCTATTGTGGCCATTGTTACAACAGACGCTACTTTGAAGCCTATTGTGGCCATTGTTACAACAGACGCTACTTTGAAGCCTATTGTGGCCATTGTTACAACAGACGCTACTTTGAAGCCTATTGTGGCCATTGTTACAACAGTCGCTACTTTGAAGCCTATTGTGCCCATTGTTACAACAGACGCCACTTTGAAGCCCATTGTGCCCATTGTTACAACAGACGCTACTTTGAAGCCCATTGTGCCCATTATTACAACAGACGCTACTTTGAAGCCTATTGTGCCCATTGTTACAACAGACGCTACTTTGAAGCCTATTGTGGCCATTGTTGCAAGAGACGCTACTTTGAAGCCTATTGTGGCCATTGGTACAACAGACGCTACTTTGAAGCCTATTGTGCCCATTGTTACAACAGACGCTACTTTGAAGCCTATTGTGGCCATTGTTACAACATACACTACTTGGAAGCCTATTGTGCCCATTGTTACAACATACGCTACTTTGAAGCCTATTGTGGCCATTGTTACAACAGGCGCATCGAATAAGTTACAATTCCTTAAAATGTCAACATTGTATTTTTTACAACTCCTTCTGACCTATAATATTTGGCATCGATTCCACAGAATGACGAACACGATAAAATGTTATCACCGATCTCGATACTGGATTTTCCAAGTTATAAAGAACCAAATTCTAACACTTAAAAAGGTGTTGCAATGACATACTATGTTGCAATAATGACACATTATGTTGCAATAATGACACATTATGTTGTAATAATGGCACATTATGTTGTAATAATGAAACATTATGTTGTAAAAATGACACATTATTGTTGCAATAATGACAGATTATGTTGTAATAATTGCGCTTGATGTTGTAATAAGGAAACAGTATGTTGTATTTATTATGAGTCGCAACAAAAATTTCTTAAGTTTAATAAACACCACAGAAAATAACCAGTATTCCCATTCACTAACAGACGAATGTAATATGTATGCGATATGTATGTGATCTGTATGTATTGTATGTGATATCTATAAGATATGTATGTATGTTTGGCATCTTTCCGTCTGCGGGAGACGATAGATTATCTTTATTGCTTGCAGCTCTTGGTGTGGCTGGTGAGACCAATCCTCGAATGGCAGTCTCTGTTACATTTCCCACACACGAATGTGGTGGAGCAGTATTTACCGGCCTTTCTCCTCGCTCTTTTTGCAGCTGTTTCCGCCCTGTTTTGCTCCTCGGCATGTAGTGATCCTGCCTTCAACATGCCCCGCCATGAGGCTCGATCCTCTGCCAGCACCTCCCAGTTTGAGATGTCGATGTTAGAGGACTTCATGTCTAAGTATCTCAGACGAGGCCGTCCAACTGACCTTTTCCCTGTCGCCAGCTCGCTGTATAGCACGTCCTTCGGTATGCGACCAGATTGCATTCGCTTGACGTGTCCAAGCCAGCGGAGGCGTCTTTTGGATTAACATGGCTGGGACGCTACACATGTTTGTTTGGGACAAGACATCCGTGTGGGGGACTTTGTCTTGCCATTTAATGTCAAGGATGTGGCGCAGGCATCTGAGGTGGAAGCCATTGAGCCTTCTTTCGTGTTTAGAGTATGTGGTCCACGACTCGCATCCATACAGAAGTGTGCTCAGTACGCAGGCCTGGTACACCTGCAGCTTAGTTCTTGTTGTTAGTGTGGCGTTTGACCAGACTCTTTTCTTCAGTATGGCCATAACAGTTGCAGCCTTCCCTATCCTCCCACTTATCTCATCCTCCATTGAGAGGGTGCTCTATATGTTGGATCGCAGCTATTCGAATCTGTCAACAGTATTCAAGTCGTAGTCGTCCATGGCGATAGTGGGGAGGGAGTCAGCACCCTGTGCCATAATGTTAGTTTTCTTTAGGCTAATTGTCAGGCCAAACTCTTTGCAGGCAGCGGATAAGCTGGATACGAGGCTCTGCAGGCCGTCAGCTGTGTGAGATACCAAAGTGGCATCGTCCGCAAACAAGAACTCCCGCAGCAAGAACTTTCTTGTTTTAGTCTTAGCTCTAGAGCCGGGCAATGTTGAATAATTTGCCGTCATCTCTAGTGTGGATGTATATCCCCTCGCTGTTGTTCTGAAAGGCATACTGGAGTAGGATGGAGAAAAAGATTGCAAATAAAGTAGGAGCCAGCACGCAACCTTGCTTAACTCCACTACTCACTGGAAAGGCTTCTGAGGCGGCACCGTTATAGCACACTGTGCCCTGCATGTTTTCGTGGAACTGCTTGATGATGTTAAGCAGTCGCGTAGGGCAGCTTATCTTTTTGAGGATCTGAAACAGGCCGCTTCTGCTGACAAGATGAAAAGCCTTAGTGAGGTCGACAAACGCAATGTATAAAGGCATATGTTGCTCTCTGAACTTCTCCTGCAGCTGGCGCAGAGAGAAGTTCATGTCTATGGTTGACCTACCGGCGCGAAAACCACATTGCGATTCTGGGAGTACATGCAATGCTAGGGTCTGTAGGCGTGTTAATGCAACTCGGGCGAAAGCCTTTCCAACTATGCTGAGGAGGGAGATTCCACGGTAGTTGTTGCAGTCACTCTTGTCTCCTTTATTTTTGTACAATGTAACGATGTTTGCATCTTTCAACACTTGTGGTAGCTGTCCCTGTTCCCAGCACAGAGTAAGGAGATCGTGCAAGGGCCGTAATAGTACTCCTTTTCCACATTTGAGAGCTTATGGTGGGATACCATCATGGCCCGGGGCTTACCCACTGGCGACACAATCTATGGCTCTACGTAGTTCTTCTATTGTGGGTAGGGTATCAAGCTCCTCCATGGCCGGCAAGTCTGCGATATCGCCCAGGGCAGTGGTTGAGACTTGGTTTATCGTTGCGTATATTTCCAAGTAGTGGTCTATCCACCGCTTAAGTTGTTTATCTCGATCAGTAATAATGTCCCTTGATTTGGACATTAAGGGCGCAGTCTTGGTGATCAGACGGCCTGTTGCTTGCTTTATATTCTCGTACATTGACTTTGCATCACCTCTATCAGCAGCTGATTGTATATAAGTGATGTGTGTTTGATATGCCTGTAATATATTTTTATATGTATGTGATATGTATGTGAAAGGTATGTGATATGTCATGAGGCTAGATTAGTGTATATTATCTTCTAATATTGACAATGTCATGTTTAAACACTTATCTATTGCTCATCAAGATCCAATCACATTATATTTCGATTCCTCCCCGAACATCAAATATCACCAACATCACACCTCTCCCAATATCACAAACCAACCCGCCCCTTAATAAAAAAAATCACAACTCCACCAACATCACACCTCCCCAAACATCATACCTCCCCCAAAAATCAAACCTCCCCCGAACATCACGACTCAAGAAACATCACACTACAAAAAACATCACACCTCCCCCAAATCACAACTCCCCAACATCAAACCTCCCCAACATCACACCTCCCCCCAACATAACCCCTCCACCAACATTACACCTCCCCAACATCAAACCTCTCCCACATCACGCCTTCCCCAACATCACACCTCCCCAAAATCAAACCTTCCAAACATCATATCTCCCCAACATCACACCTCCCAATCATCAAACCTCCCCAATATCACCCCTCCCCAACATCACACTTCCCCAACATCACACCTCAACCAACATCACACCTCCCCAAAAAACACACCTCCCCCAAAACCACACCTCCCCAACATCATTCTTCCCCCATCATCACACCTCACCCCAACATCACATCTTCCCAAACTTCACACTCTCCCAACATCACATCTCTACCAACATCAAACCTCCCCCAAAATCACACATCTCCCAACATCATACCTCCTTCCAACATCCCACCTCCCCCCAACATCACACCTCCCCCAACACCACATCTCTCCCAACATCCCACCTCCCCCAGCATCACACCTCCCCCTACATCACACCTCCCCCAAACATCACACCTCTCCCAAAACCACATCTTCTCCCAACCTCCCACCTCCCCCCACATCACCCCTCCCCCCAACATCACACCTCCCCCAAAATCACACCTCCCCCAAAATCACACCTCTCCCAACATCACACCTCTCCCAAAACCACACCTCTCCCAACATCTACTTCCCCCCAACATCACACCTCAACAAACATCAAACTTTCCCCGGACGTAGACATGGCAAAGTAACAAACCTTCTCACACACGAATTAACATCCATACTCACATACAAAGTCATTCCCATACTCACACACACACCCACAGGCACCCACACACACCTACAGGCACCCACACACACCCACATAAACACCCACTCACACCGTCGGTCCTCCATTGATGTCGGTTTTATGAAAGAAATTACCGGAATGTTCCGCCTGACCAATGTTTTTTATCAGAGAACAGCACGAATTCATCAATCTAATGACCGGCAACATCACAATGTGAACCTCCTTGGTTATTTTCATACTTCTCTGCTAAGGGTGGGAATATGTGTGTGGAAGTGTGGATGTGTGAGGGATCTGTGTGTGTGTGGTGCTTTTGTGTGTGTATGTGTGTGTGTATGTGGAAAGGTTGATTTTGTGTGTGTGTGTTGGGGGAGGGAGGGTTAAGGCTGAAGCTAAGTCTTGGGATACTTCGTTTTTTAAAAAAACTGAATTTTTTGTTGGGTTGTTTTTTCAAGTGATCTGTTGAATTTTGGGGGGAAAAGCGGGGGGGGGGGGG
>CAXITT010000157.1:817502-838282 GCA_964033795.1 Lymnaea stagnalis | reverse complement strand
ACACAAATATGCTGAATGAGGTACATCCGAAATGAGGATAATAAAAGTTTTTAACCGTCTATGAGTTTAGGTGATGTAACGCATCATAAACACAGTTGTGTGTGTTATCATTGTGTTACTTGTAGGGTTTGAATTATCACTTATGTGCATCCACATTTACATACGTCTACCATGTTTATCCAAATAAGTACCAGAGGAATGAGCATCACGACTTTTATTGACTGATGAACGGACACACAATAAAACAATATCTCTTTAGATCAGAGTCAAATATAATCCTTCATAAAACTTCTTCTGTTTCACAAAATGCGCATTAAGATGCTATTAATAACTTAAATGAACGTGGCCAGTGCCAAATATAGGAATCCCTGCAGAAATATTCATGACTGTTACTCTGTATCCCATAATTCCCTCACTTCCTGTTATTTCTATTTAACAAAACAATACATTATTTTACGAAACCAAATTAATATCTAAATATTGGATATGTGACAGTGAGATAATTATTTAAAGCCTAAATAAACTTGAATTTTTAATGATATATCCCCAGAAGATCATTATGACACTCATACCACATCACACTCAGTTCATCCCGCCTACAAACTATAAACCAGTCAGATAGTATCACATCCAACTCTAAACCAGTCAGATAGTGTCAACTCAAACTCTAAACCAGTCAGATAGTTTCCCCTCTAACTCTAAACCAGTCAGATAGTGTCACCTCCAACTCTAAACCAGTCAGATTATGTCACCTCCAACTCTAAACCAGTCAGATAGTTTCCCCTCTAACTCTAAACCAGTCAGATAGTGTCACCTCAAACTCTAAACCAGTCAGATTATGTCACCTCCAACTCTAAACCAGTCAGATAGTTTCCCCTCTAACTCTAAACCAGTCAGATAGTGTCACCTCAAACTCTAAACCAGTCAGATAGTTTCACCTCAAACTCTAAACCAGTTAGATAGTGTCACCTCCAACTCTAAACCAGTCAGATAGTGTCAACTCCAAACTCTAAACCAGTCAGATAGTGTCACCTCAACTCTAAACCAGTCAGATAGTGTCACCTCAAACTCTAAACCAGTCAGATAGTGTCACATCAAACTCTAAACCAGTCAGATAGTGTCACCTCAAACTCTAAACCAGTCAGATAGTGTCACCTGAAACTCTAAACCAGTCAGATAGTGTCACCTCCAACTCTAAACCAGTCAGATAGTGTCACCTCAAACTCTAAACCAGTCAGATAGTTTCACCTCCAACTCTAAACCAGTCAGATAGTGTCACCTCAAATTCTAAACCAGTCAGATAGTGTCACCTCAAACTCTAAACCAGTCAGATCGTGTCGCCTCAAACTCTAAACCAGTCAGATAGTGTCACCTCAAACTCTAAACCAGTCAGATAGTGTCACCTCAAACTCTAAACCAGTCAGATAGTGTCACCTCAAACTCTAAACCAGTCAAGTCGTGTCACCTCAAACTCTAAACCAGTCAGATAGTGTCACCTCAAACTCTAAACCAGTCAGATAGTGTCACCTCAAACTCTAAACCAGTAAGATAGTGTCACCTCAAACTCTAAACCAGTTAGATAGTGTCACCTCCAACTCTAAACCAGTCAGATAGTGTCACCTCAAACTCTAAACCAGTCAGATAGTTTCACCTCAAACTCTAAACTAGTCAGATAGTGCCACCTCAAACTCTAAACCAGTCAGATAGTGTCACCTCAAACTCTAAACCAGTCAGATAGTGTCACCTCAAACTCTAAACCAGTCAGATAGTGTCACCTCAAACTCTAAACCAGTCAGATAGTGTCACCTCAAACTCTAAACCAGTGAGATAGTGTCGCCTCCAACTCTAAACCAGTGAGATAGTGTCACCTCAAAGTCTAAACCAGTCAGATAGTTTCGCCTCAAGCTCTAAACCAGTCTAAAACTTTTAACTCCAGTTTTACTATTTTTGTTTCATTGGGAGAATCTATGAAAATATTTGTTGTCATTTGAGTTCAGCCTGCAGGGAAAGTCATTTTCTGTTCCACCAGTGTGAAAGGAGAGACAGTTTGTTGAACAGAATCATGATTGATAGGAAAGATTTGCCATGGGGAATCTATGTTTTGATACAATCCCTAGAGTCGAGGCACTTCCTCTCTGTTAGTTTCATTGGTTCTAACGGTAAACAACGTTGCATTGAGATACGTGTGGATTGTGGAGTCGAATTACGGTCTGTTCATGTTAATTTTTAGCACTTTACAATTGAATTACGTTCTGTTCATGTTAATCTTTAGTAGTTTACAGTTGAATTATGGTCTGTTCATGTTAATCTTTAGCAGTTTACAGTCGAATTACGGTCTGTTCATGTTAATCTTTAGCAGTTTACAGTTGAATTACGGTCTGTTCATGTTAATCTTTAGCAGTTTACAGTCGAATTATGGTCTGTTCATGTTAATCTTTAGCAGTTTACAGTCGAATTCCGGTCTGTTCATGTTAATCTTTATCAGTTTACAGTCGAATTACGGTCTGTTCATGTTAATCTTTAGCAGTTTACAGTCGGAATACGGTCTGTTCATGTTAATCGTTAGGAGTTTACAGTCGAATTACGGTCTGTTCATATTAATCTTTAGCAGTTTACTGTCGAATTACGGTTTGTTCCTATTAATCTTTAGCAGTTTACAGTCGAATTACGGTCTGTTCATATTAATCTTTAGCAGTTTACAGTTGAATTACGGTCTGTTCATGTTAATCTTTAGCAGTTTACAGTTGAATTACGGTCTGTTCATGTTAATCTTTAGCAGTTTACAGTCGAATTACGGTCTGTTCATGTTAATCTTTAGCAGTTTACAGTCGAATTACGGTCTGTTCATATTAATCTTTAGCAATTTACAGTCGAATTCCGGTCTGTTCCTATTAATCTTTAGCAGTTTACAGTCGAATTATGGTCTGTTCATGTTAATCTTTAGCAGTTTACAGTCGAATTACGGTCTGTTCATGTTAATCTTTAGCAGTTTACAGTTGAATTACGGTCTGTTCATGTTAATCTTTAGCAGTTTACAGTCGAATTACGGTCTGTTCATGTTAATCTTTAGCAGTTTACAGTTGAATTACGGTCTGTTCATGTTAATCTTTAGCAGTTTACAGTCGAATTACGGTCTGTTCATGTTAATCTTTAGCAGTTTACAGTTGAATTACGGTCTGTTCATGTTAATCTTTAGCAGTTTACAGTTGAATTACGGTCTGTTCATGTTAATCTTTAGCAGTTTACAGTCGAATTATGGTCTGTTCATGTTAATCTTTAGCAGTTTACAGTCGAATTACGGTCTTTTCATGTTAATCTTTAGCAGTTTACAGTCGAATTACGGTCTGTTCATGTTAATCTTTAGCAGTTTACAGTCGAATTATGGTCTGTTCATGTTAATCTTTAGTTGTTTACAGTTGAATTACGGTCAGTTCATATTAATCTTTAGCAGTTTACAGTCGAATTACGGTCTGTTCATATTAATCTTTAGCAGTTTACAGTCGAATTACGGTCTGTTCATATTAATCTTTAGCAGTTTACAGTCGAATTATGGTCTGTTCATATTAATCTTTAGCAGTTTACAGTCGAATTACGGGCTGTTCATATTAATCTTTAGCAGTTTACAGTTGAATTATGGTCTGTTCAATTTAAATCTCATTAACATTAAACAAATAACATTCAGTTACATTAGAAAACAAATGCCAATTTAAATGATAAATCATTCATAAAAACTATAGGGAATTACATTATAGAAACAAAACATCTTATTAAAGAGATTGGGGAGGGGGGGTGTAAAACGATTTCACAGGCCAAGACACGCTGGCCAAGACACACCGGCCAAGTCATGCTAGGCAGACACACCGACCAAGACATGTTGGCCAAGACATGCTGACCAAGACACACCGGCCAACATGTGCTGACCAAAACACACCGGCCCACACATGCTGGCCAAGACACACCGGCCAACACATGCTGACCAAGACACACCGGCAAAGACATACTGGCAAAGACACACCGGCAAATATATGCTGGCTACGACACACCGACCAAGACATGCTGATACAGACAAACCAGCCAATACTGCTGACCAAGACACACCGGCCAAGACACATCGACCAAGACACACCGGCCAAGTCATGCTGGTCAAGACACACCGGACAATACATGCTGGTCAAGACACACCGGCCAACACCTACTGACCAAGACACACCGGCAAGGACATACTGGCCAAGACACACCAGCCAGGACATTCTGGCCAAGACACACCAGCCAAGACATGCCGGCCAAGACACACCAGCCACGACATGTTGGCCAAGACACTCCGGCCAAGACATGCCGGCCAAGACACACCAGCCAAGGCACACCGGCCAAGACAGACCTGCCAAGACATGCTGGCAAGACACACCGGCCAAGACATGCCGACCAAGACACACCAGCCAAGACATGCTTGCCAAGACACGCTGGCCAAGACATTCTGGCCAAGACACTTGCAAAGACACAGCGGCCAAGACATGCCGGGCAAGACACCGTCTAAGACACTCCGACCAAGACATGCCGGCCAAGACACTGGCAAAGACACACCGACCAAGACATGCCAGCCAAGACACCAGAAAAGACACACGGCCAAGACATGCCGGCCAAGACACCGGCAAAGACACACTGGCCAAGACATGCCGGCCAAGACATTCCGGCCAAGACATGCCGGCAAAGACGCTGTCAAAGACACACCGGCCAAGACATGCCGACCAAGACACACCAGCCAAAGCATGCTGGTCAACACATGCTGGTCAAGACATGCTGGCCAAGACACACTCGCTAAGACATGCCGGTCAAAACACCGGCAAAGAAACACCGGCCAAGACATGCCGGCCAAGACATGCCGGCCAAGACACCGGCAAAGAAACACCGGCCAAAACATGCCGGCCAAGACACCAGCAAAGAAACACCGGCCAAGACATGCCGGCCAAGACACCGGCAAAGACACCGATAAACAATATGATGTCGATTTCAGTTATGTTGGCACTGAAAGAGTGGAGTGAGGCGGAGTTAAGGGAGGGGGGGAGGTATTAAAGGGGAGAAAGGGGAGAAAGGGGAGGGGGAGGTATTAGAAGGGAGACAGGGGAGGGGGGAGGTATTAGAGGGGAGACAGGGGAGGGGGAAGGTATTAGAGGGGAGACAGGGGAGGGGGGAGGTATTAAAGGGGAGACAGGGGAGGGGGTATTAGAGGGGAGACAGGGGAGGGGGGAGGTATTAGAGGGAAGACAGCGGAGGTGGGAGGTATTTTAGGGGAGACAGGGGAGGGGAGAGGTATTAGAGGGGAGACAGGGGAGGGGAGAGGTATTAGAGGGGAGACAGGCGAGGGGGAGGTATTAAAGGGGAGACAGGGGAGAGGGTATTAAAGGGGAGACAGCGGAGGGGGGAGGTATTAAAGGGGAGACAGGGGATGGGGGGAAGTTTTTGGTAACGTGTACATGGGGCTTCGCCAAACAACTGCATATGTGGTATTTATTTACCTTTCTCAGAAATCTTTAAATAAATTCATGGCAATCCAATCTATTGCCTTTTAAAGTTTCTGCTTCTATCAATTAACAAAAAAAGTATGTTTTATTACATCGGGTGAGTTCCAGAAACTCTGAAACAGATTATTCCGTGTCTCGTTCCATTAGGCTGACGTCAAAATCAAGGTCATATTAATGAGAAAAATGGTAGTGGCTAAAAATAACTATATTTTGAATTGAAAAAAAAAAATAGTCCATGACATTTGTTACATTGTAACAGGGCCTATGATTGATCGTCCATGACATTTGTTACATTGTAACAGGGCCTATGATTGATCGTCCATGACATTTGTTACATTGTAACAGGGCCTATGATTGATCGTCCATGACATTTGTTACATTGTAACAGGGCCTATGATTGATCGTCCATGACATTTGTTACATTGTAACAGGGCCTATGATTGAAAATTGTTTAAACCCCAGAGACTCACCGATCTTGAAATGGAGGGAGGAGGTTTGAGGGGGGTGGGGAATTGTGGGAGACTAAAAATTGTTGGAGCCCCAGAGACTCTATGATCTGGAGACGGAGGAGGGGAGGTTGTTTGTTGCTGTGGGGGGGGGGTTAGGGGGGTAGGGGGGTTAGGGTGGGGGGTTAGGGTGGGGGGGTTAGGGGGGGTTAGGGGGTGCGGGTGGTCAATTGTGTGCACCTTGTTTGTGGAACTGTTTGACCTGTTGACGTAGTACACAGACCCCCTCATCACGTGACATCTAAGATGATGTTTCTTGGGGTGCATCGCACCACCATACATGCCCCCACATTAATTTTGTTTTTTAAAGAAAAAAAAAAAAAGAAAATACAGCGAATCCAATACGATGTTGTCTGCTGTGTTTATTTACCTGTCAAAGTGATAACACGATGTTACCTGTAGGATACTTTCTGTAGTATGTCTTGCCTATTTGACCTACATCATCTTCTATCTTAAATCTGGATGTTGTATTCGAATTCATCGGATTCTTTAAAACTCTGACCAACTTCAGATTCGATTACGCCAATAATTGTCTGATTATTCTCTTCCAGATTCGATTACTTCTCTCCAAAATTGGAGAGTAATCAAGTTTAGAAGGAGTTTTGTTCGAAGACTTTGTCTAATTGTGTCTTCCATTGGCGTGTAATCATGATGTAAGTGTCGCCATGTTGTGCTGGTCTTGACCCTTGAACCGGGGTCACAAAATGACCCTTCCCATCGGCTGGTTAGTTTTGTGAAGCACTGTTATCAGCGCTACGGGGTCAGAGAGGGTACTGTGTGGCTTACACATTTCTGCACTGGTGCACTCATAAAGTAATGGTTAGCTGGCGACCAGGTGGGATACGCTGTCGATCTGTGCATGAGTCTTTTGGGAAGAGAGTCGGCGGTAGGGGTCTGTTAGGTACAGTGTATGTGTAAGAAATGTTTCAGCGACAGTGTCTGTGTTAGAGTGTGTTAGGTATGGAGTCTGTGTTAGATTTCTGTTAGGTGCGCTGTCTGTTTAATCGGCCTGCTATTTTTTTACTTGCAGGTAAGGCATTGCACATTGTAACAGAGTGGAATCAGATTTCCTTTTGATTTTTTGAATTTGATTGTTAAACAAAAAAATGTTAACGAAAAATTGCATTATTCTTTTTTTAACATTTATTGCGGAGACTAAAAATATTCTATAACTCTAAGATAATGACGGTAGGATCTCTGAATGCGCGTCACTGACACTCATAACTCAGTTATTGGCATACATAGTGGTCGGATAATGGCCAACATAGTGGTCGTATAATGGCCAACATAGTGGTCAGTGGCCAATTAATGGGCCAGTTGCTGGTCAACCCACAGGTTGTTTACTTGCCAACTCAGTGGTTGGATACTGGCCAACCGAGTGGTCGTTTATAGGCCACAACAGTGGTCGATTACTGGATGACCCAGTGGTCAGTCGCTGGTCAACCCATTGGCCGATTGCTGGCCAACTCTGTGGTTGTGTCCTGGCCAACGTCGGGCTTGTGATATAATTGGACACTCATTTAATAAGTAAAGCTATTGGCTTAAATGAAGGATCGCTAGGATGCTATCAAGGCGAGGATGGTGTCAAGGTGAGGATGATATCAAAGCTAGGATGGTATTAAGGCCATGATGATATCAAAGCTAGGATGGTATTAAGGCCAGGATGATATCGTCATTTTAATAATATAAATAGCTATTAAAATAATGACGCATGCTTTGGTAGCATAAAAATCATAAGTCTGCTAACAAGCAACAGCCCGCCACCAGCAACACTATAACATCAAGCGAAACTCCTGTCCATTTAAAAAAAAAAAATTGTTATGGCAGCGGCTCTCTACATGTGGGTCACGATCTCCTCTGACAAAATTAACATGCTTTGCTTGAGAATTTCAGAAATCTGAAAGATGAAAACAAAAATGTAGTGTGTGTGGGGGGGGGGGGGGGAGAGGGGAATGGGTCGGCTTAAAGTTTGCATTTGTTTTAAAATTGAATTTTTATTTTAAAATGTAAATATTATTCACTGTGAATGAATTAGTTTCTGTCAGTACACTCTGAGAACACTACAGCTACGTCAAAATGAAAGAAAAAGAAAGTAGAATTCATTTGGCAGCTCAGTCAATATCAATATTTTGGAAGTTGCTCTTCATTTTGTTCGAGCCTACTTGATAGAGACTTAAAAAAATCATTGATTTATTTCATGGTTTCCTTTTTATTTGCCTCAAATTAAAAGTTGGCATCTAGTTGGTATCTAGTTGGCATCTAGTTGGCATCTTGTTGGCATCGAGTTGGAATCGAGTTGACATCTAGTTGGCATCTAGTTGGCATCTAGTTGGCATCTTGTTGGCATCTATTTGACATCTAGTTGGCATCTAGTTGACATCTAGTTGTCATCTATTTGGCATCTAGTTGACATCTAGTTGGCAGCTAGTTGGCATGTAGTTGCCATCTAGTTGGCATCTAGTTGGCATCTAGTTGGCATCTAGTTGGCATCTAGTTGGAAGCTAGTTGGCATCTAGTTGGCAGCTAGTTGGCATCTAGTTGGCATTTAGTTGGCAGCTATTTGGCATTTAGTTGGCATATTCATGCCAAATGACAATCAGTTTCGTGAGTTGACCAAACATAGAATGTGGATTGAATGGATCCAACATAAAATGTGGATTGAATGGATCCAACATAGAATGTGGATTGAATGGATCCAACATAGAATGTGGATTGAATGGATCCAACATAGAATGTGGATTGAATGGATCCAACATAGAATGTTTATTGAATGGATCCAACATAGAATTTGGATTGAACGGATCCAACATAGAATGTGAATTGAATGGATCCAACATAGAATTTGGATTGAACGGATCCAACATAGAATTTGGATTGAATGGATCCAACATAGAATGTGGATTGAATGAATCCAACATAGAATGTGGATTGAATGAATCCAACATAGAATGTGGATTGAATGAATCCAACATAGAATGTGGATTGAATGAATCCAACATAGATGTGGATTGAATGGATCCATCATAGAATGTGGATTGAATGAATCCATCATAGAATGTGGATTGAATGAATCCAACATAGAATGTGGATTGGCTTACAGAGCCTCCTTTAAAGGCTCATCCTCCCCCTCCCCCCAATCAAATATTACATTCTTCCTCCTCTCTTATAAGCTTTTCTCTCTCCCAATAGAAAATAGGCCACCCACTATTGTTTTCCATCCATCCTGGGCTATCTTTCCTAGTTCAGCCCAATAGAAAATAGGCCACCCATAATAGTTTTCCATCCATCCTGGACTATCTTTCCTAGTTCAGCCCAATGTTTCTTCATTGTCTTTACCTCTGAATCTACTCCCCTCTTCCATGCGTCTCTTTGTTTGCCTATTTCCCTTGCACCTTGCGTATTCCAATTCACGGCCTGGCTTGTGACGTCAGTGTTTGGTTCCCGTAAAGTGTGCCCTATCCATCTCCATTTTATCTTTTGTATTTCCGTTTCCACTGGGACACTTGATGTTCTCTCCCAAAGGACAGGGTTAAAAATTGTGTCAAACCATCCTATTTTGAGGATCCTTGGCAATCTTCTATTTTACCAATACTTTGTTTCCCCCAAACAAATCTCTGCCCCTAACCCCCCCCCCCCCCCCCCCCCCCGTCAACACCTGCTTCTCAATCTCAGTGTATACGTGTGGTTGTAGGTTGTAGGTTGTAGGTTGAGGGTTGTGGGTTGTAGGTTGTGGGTTGTGGCTTGTGCGTTGTAGGTTGTGGGTTGTAGGTTGTAGGTTGTGGGTTGTGGGTTGTCGGTTGTAGGTTTTAGGTTGTGGGTTGTTGGTTGTAGGTTGTGGGTTATGGGTTATGGGTTGTAGGTTGTTTGTTGTGGGTTGTAGGTTGTAGGTTGTGGATTGTAGGTTGTAGGTTGTGGGTTGTAGGTTGTTTGTTGTAGGTTGTAGGTTGTTTGTTGTAGGTTGTAGGTTGTTTGTTGTAGAATGTGGGTTGTATGCACTTTCCACATCGCCCCTGTAGCTCTATACATGCACTTTCTACATCGCATTGGTTCTATACATGCACATTTCACATCTCCCCATTTGTTCTATACATACACTTTTCGTTCACCAATATTATCATAGATTATAAAAGATCATTGCAACCAATATTACCATAGATCATGGCAAACAATATTGTCATCGATCATTGCAACCATTATGCGAGTCTGAAAAAAAATAATTTTAAAAAGTGGATCATGTTTCATTATTAATTCATAGCATATGAAAAGAAATAAAAAAAATAATTTATTTTCGTTATTATTTCTTCTTCTGTTTAGGTCCCAGAAGCCAATACATTTGAGATCCTCTTTCATGGAAGTAGATAACTATTCTATTCTAACGTGAGACATCTGATCTATTTCATTGAAGTAGAGAGTCACTCTATTCTAACTTGAAATATCTATCTTCCTGTTCAATAAGGGATACTCAATAGCGTTGTCAAGGATGTATCTAAGGATGGGGTAACTCGGGTAACGTGGAGTGAAACATCTGATGTGGAGTGACCGTTTCCTGGTTCTACGGCACGACTTCCCTCCCGAAAAGTCAAGGTCAGATCCTAGATCACAATGGCGGACACAAGGCCAGATCAAACGTCCAATGTCACTTCATTTTAAAACAGGACCGACAACTTCGGGAGCAAGAGACCAACAAAATTAAGTTTGAGTGGATGTCCTGGAGGAAATTCTATTGATTTGAAAGTCACAAGTCACATGACTTCCTCTTATAGCGCTGTGTTAAAGAAAATAACCTTTTAATCAGTAGGTGGCCTAAAGAAACTACCTTTCAATCAGTAGGTGGCCTATGGAAACTACCTTTCAATCAGTAGGTGGCCTATAGAAACTACCTTTCAAGCAGTAGGTGGCCTATAGAAACTACCTTTCAATCAGTAGGTGGCCTATGGAAACTACCTTTCAATCAGTAGGTGGCCTATAGAAACTACCTTTCAATCAGTAGGTGGCCTATAGAAACTACCTTTCAATCAGTAGGTGGCCTATGGAAACTACCTTTCAATCAGTAGGTGGCCTATAGAAACTACCTTTCAATCAGTAGGTGGCCTAAAGAAACTACCTTTCAATCAGTAGGTGGCCTATGGAAACTACCTTTCAATCAGTAGGTGGCCTAAAGAAACTACCTTTTAAGCAGTAGGTGGCCTAAAGAAACTACCTTTCAATTACTCGATGGACTAAAGCTCTTATCCGCTTTAAAATAACTTGGAAAATAATAAGTTGAATTGTGTAAAAAGATTTTTAATTCTCACATCAGCATAATGTATACAATGCGGTTCAGTGAAAGAATGGAACTGTGGCCAACAGAAGGAGCCATTACAACGCTTTCATGAATTGTAGCACCAGCCCTCTGTGATCTTAATCGCTCCACCTTGTAAGTTTATTATCTAACAATCTCACTTCTGGACAGGACTAACCGGGTCACACCCCCGCCAAGGGGAGGGCACCGCATCTGACTGTCTTTATCAGCATCACGCCTTAAAAAAGGAAACATTGCAAGGGGAGAGAACTCACTCCCCGTCTGGCACCATAATGCTATCGACTGTCGGCGCAGACGATTGTGACCCAGGAAGTTGACCATCACGTGAGAGACAGTTGATACACTCTCTAGCCATTGACATTTGGCCGTAAAGCTCAACATCAGCTTGCAAGTTTTCGTTGACCTAGTCATTGCAAAATAATTCAATATTCAGTCAGTGCTCTGAATAAATATTTTCAAACTGAAGTGTCGGAATTCATTCGGGATTAGTCTGCATGTAAGTTTTTACACTCCAGGAACGACATGGATATCTAAGCGATCCACAGTGCAAGTGATAATTTGACGTAAAGTGAAGTTAATAAAACCTACCATCTGGAGAAACGAATGGTTCCTCGGTACCAGGATGTATCAGACAAGGTGGCAATATTAAGTTTACATTCTTTCATAATCCAGGCTGGTAATGGAGACTTGGTAAATAAAACATCACAGCAGGGTCGTGTTCTGTTTCCCTTTATTTGAAAGAGTCGCGCTGGTGTAATCGCAGTCATTGTAAAATCTTGTAAAAACCTGTAAAAACCTGTAAAAACCCGTAAAAACCTGTAAAAACCTGTATTCCCATTTGCCTGACTACAACGTACTTTTTGGCTATTTCTTTGAGCGACATGGCTATTTTTAGTCGGGCATATAACAACAAGGTACTTTAGGAATATTTTAGTTAACTTCATTATTTGTCAATTTTCTTACAGAACATCCCCTATCAAATGACACCTTTCTTACTCGACATGAATTGTAAGAGTCGTTGAAGGTCAAGGACCATGGGAAGTCAAACATATCCCTGTGTTTCCGTGCTGATGCCGTCGGACGGTGACGTGGTGGTTCCGTCCAGGCAGACGTTCCTGATCGTCTGGTTGAAGGCGTTGCCGCTCGTGCTGCTCGCCTTCTCCACGGTGACCTTCAACACGATGGTCCTCTGGATGTTCAAGGTCAAGAAATCGCTCCGCAGCTGCAAAAACATCTACCTGGGCAGTCTGGCCATGGCTGACCTCATCATCGGCGTCTCCATGTTCCCCGCGGCCGTGCAGCAGCTGAAAGGCCAGGTGGAGTGGCTGCCGTTCGTCTGGTGTCGCGTGTACCTGGTCGTGAGGCAATCGGCGCTCTACGTCTCACTGCTCAGCCTGCTGTTGATCACCGCTGACCGGTGGTGGTCGATCCACTATCCGTTTTCGTACCGCACCAGGCGGAGAAAGAAGAACGCATTCCTTGCCGTGGGTGGCGTGTGGTTGATTGGGTTCAGCCTGCAGACGATCCCCGTGGCCGTCTGGGACTTCCTCATCCCCAAGGAGACGCCAAGTTTGAACTCTTCATCTCCAGACTTAGATCTTGTCTTGAAGACATTTCCCGCGTGCGAGCTGCCTTTCTCGCACAACATTTCGTTCGTCGCCATTGTGTCCGGCATTCAGTATTTTGTCCCTCTGGTGGCCATGCTCACATTGAACTGCAGCCTGTACCTTGGAATCCTGGGAAGGAAAAAAATACAGATTCGACGATCTCTGAACTCATCGGATAAGTTATATTCCTCCGATAAGCGGAATTCGATTTCCTCCATCCAGGAAATCAGCTCGTCGGCGGAGGAATACGCGGAACTACTTGGCGGAGTCGGCCATAGACCTAGCTACATCCGATTCAACAACAACAGGCGCAACTCGGCTGGTCCGGTGCTGCTCAGGTCGTCCAACTCGGTGCCGGTGTTCAACAACCAGCTGGTCCCCAACAACTCGGCCAGGAGGTTCAGCTGGGCGCCCAGGAAGAGCTCGCTGCGGCCCAGCAAAGACGGCGACGAGCTGGCCAAGAGCCTGCTGGTCAAACAAGACCGCCGCGCCGCGTGCTGGCTGGGGCTGCTGGTCATCGTCTTTCTCGTCTGCTGGTTGCCGCACATGATCGTGGGGGTGCTGATCACCACGCGCCACAACGGCGTGCCCCTGTGGGCAAGGGATGTGACGTTCTGGTTCCTGCTGGCCAACTCGGCCATCAACCCGTTGCTGTACGGCTTCTTCAATAAGGAGATACGAGAGGCGTTCAAACAGTGGATGTACGGCGGTTCCATGAGGCGGGCGCGAGGGAAGAACGCGCTCTTTATTTATGGGATTGGTATGACCTCTGGTCTGCAGGTCAACTCTCGGCGGATCTCATCCTTTGACACGGTGCCCGAGTAAAAACTTATACCTTTAAAAATAAAGATGAAAACTTTCCCCGTTGAACACTATCTAACTACCACATTTGTGCCATGACATAGTAGATGATGGGGAGTTTTGAAATGTTTCTATTTGATATCGCAGCCAAATATCTAGTCGTTCTAGAGGTGCTCTTGTGTTGTAGCTGTCCATTATATTAATTTCATAGGACCAATAAGGGAACGTACGCACATGATGGTGATGGAGTCAAACAAATGAACACAAAGCGGGTCTTCACCATGACTTCATCGATTGATCTTCACCATGACTTCATCGATTGATCTTCACCATGAATTCATCGATTGATCTTCACCATGACTTCATCGATTGATCTTCACCATGACCTCATCGATTGACCATTTTTTGTCTTTCTGTTCAAATTTGTGTTTTTTTTATAATTATGTTAGATTCTTGTTTTATGCTATATGTTAACTGACATCTTTATTATGGAAAGAAAATTATCCACACCAGTTTGCACGTCTAGAATTGAAACAACAGATCACTTATTTGTAGGGTAACTCTTTTTACATTGAAACGAACAAAATTCAAACACTTTTGAAAGGCATTCTAAAGATGTGATTTGTGAACACTGTGCCTTGACCTCGCCTGGAAGGCTCATACCAAATGGGGCGGCTAATCATTTATGGGAAAAGAAAATCATTTGTCCAAGTGTGTTTTCCAATCCAAGAATAACTGACTTGTAAACCTACTACAAACACGGACACAACTCTTCACTTACAACAGACACAACTCTTCTGTTAAAACAGACACAACTCTTCTCTTAAAACAGACACAACTCTTCTCTTAAAACAGACACAACTCTTCTCTTAAAACAGACACAACTCTTCTCTTAAAACAGACACAACTCTTCTCTTCCATTATTATAAAGTATATTATCGTAAGTCACTACTACACTATCCCAAAAAAAGCTATTTTATTTATTCAAAGAAACTCATAGGGACACACTCACACTCAAACGATCGCACGCGCACACACACACACACACGCACACAAACAAACACACCTCAGCAGGTTTGCGACCGAGGTCAGGTGAGGTTGTTTTATGAAATAGTTCTTCAATAAATTCTGCTTTCCCCAGCCGTGTAGTATGTTTCATTTTTAATCTAGGACTTCAGAGCGCCGTGAGCAGGATGAAATAACATGACCACACGCGCTCTAAAACAACTCACGCATCATCATCAGCAGCATATCTATTAAGACAGTCTCTAAGCCAAAATAATCATCTCGATTAGGATTATCAGTCAAATGAGAAGTGTTTACTTGCTGACCAGCTCCAGATTAAGAAAGTATCAGTAATCCTTTAATCCTAGTCCCAACATGGGATGTTCACATTGTGTCAAATGTCAGCACAACATTTTGGCGTATCCACACTATTGACATCGTACCACGGCACAGACCAGTTGCTTTTTGTGTGGGTAGAGAGTCATGCTATCTTGATGTCACGCGGGATATAGAGCCGATAAGTCCCTGAGGGTCACGTTACGTGATCCCAGGTGTTGACATCTCCAATCAACAGGTATCAACGACTGACCAAACATTGCTAGGGTCTAGCAGCTGGACAGCGCCGTATGCTCCAACTCTGAGGTTGGTCAGCTGGTCAAGTTTTGTTCATTAATGGACATATATCCTAGTAAGACATAGTTCTGAAATGAGTTATGTTTAGTGTAACGAATGTCCAGCTTTGTTTATTCTAAAAGTAAATGTTATGTTTCATGTGAGCTTTTTAATGAAACACATTTTGAGGAGCTTTGGCAGAGAGGAATTGAGGGTTGATGGATAGGAATTGGTGGTTGGATGGATAGGAATTGGTGGTTGGATGGATAGGAATTGGTGGTTGGATGGATAGGAATTGGTGGTTGGATGGATAGGAATAGGTGCTTGGATGGATAGGAATTGGTGGTTGGATGGATAGGAATTGGTGGTTGGATGGATAGGAATTGGTGGTTGGATGGATAGGAATTGGTGGTTGGATGGATAGGAATTGGTGGTTGGATGGATAGGAAATGATGGTTTAATGGATAGGAATTGGTGGTTGGATGGATAGGAAATGATGGTTTAATGGATAGGAATTGGTGGTTGGATGGATAGGAAATGATGGTTTAACGGATAGGAATTGGTGGTTGGATGGATAGGAAATGGTGGTTTAATGGATAGGAATTGGTGTTTGGATGGATAGGAAATGATGGTTTAATGGATAGGAATTGGTGGTTGGATGGATAGGAAATGATGGTTTAACGGATAGGAATTGGTGGTTGGATGGATAGGAAATGATGGTTTAATGGATAGGAATTGGTGGTTGGATGGATAGGAATTGGTGGTTGGATGGATAGGAAATGATGGTTTAACGGATAGGAATTGGTGGTTGGATGGATAGGAATTGGTGGTTGGATGGATAGGAATTGGTGGTTGGATGGATAGGAATTGGTGGTTGGATGGATAGGAATAGGTGCTTGGATGGATAGGAATTGGTGGTTGGATGGATAGGAATTGGTGGTTGGATGGATAGGAATTGGTGGTTGGATGGATAGGAATTGGTGGTTGGATGGATAGGAATTGGTGGTTGGATGGATAGGAATTGGTGGTTTGATGGATAGGATATGGTGGTTTGATGGATAGGAATTGTTGGTTGGATGGATAGGAATTGGTGGTTGGATGGATAGGATATGGTGGTTTGATGGATAGGAATTGTTGGTTGGATGGATAGGAATTGGTGGTTGGATGGATAGGAATAGGTGGTTGGATGGATAGGAATTGGTGGTTGGATGGATAGGAATTGGTGGTTGGATGGATAGGAATTGGTGGTTGGATGGATAGAGATTAGTGGTTTGATGGATAGGAATTGTTGGTTTGATGGATAGGAATTGGTGGTTTGATGGATAGGAATTGGTGGTTTGATGGATAGGAATTGGTGGTTTGATGGATAGGAATTGGTGATTTGATGAATAGGAAATGGTGGTTTGATGGATAGGAATTGTTGGTTTGATGGATAGGAATTGTTTGTTTGATGGATAGGAATTGTTGGTTGGATGGATAGGAATTGTTGGTTTGATGGATAGGATTTGTTGGTTTGATGGATAGGAATTGTTGGTTTGATGGATAGGAATTGTTGGTTTGATGGATAGGAATTGGTGGTTGGATGGATAGGAATTGTTGGTTTGATGGATAGGAATTGGTGGTTTCATGGATAGGTATTGGTGGTTGGATGGACATGAATTGGTGGTTGGATGGATAGGAATTGGTGGTTTGATGGATAGGAATTGGTGGTTTGATGGATAGGAATTGGTGATTTGATGAATAGGAATTGTTGGTTGGATGGATAGGAATTGGTGGTTGGATGGATAGGAATAGGTGGTTGGATGGATAGGAATTGGTGGTTGGATGGATAGGAATTGGTGGTTGGATGGATAGGAATTGGTGGTTGGATGGATAGGAATTAGTGGTTTGATGGATAGGAATTGTTGGTTGGATGGATAGGAATTGTTGGTTTGATGGATAGGAATTGTTGGTTTGATGGATAGGAATTGGTGGTTGGATGGATAGGAATTGTTGGTTTGATGGATAGGAATTGTTGGTTTGATGGATAGGAATTGGTGGTTGGATGGATAGGAATTGGTGGTTTGATGGATAGGAATTGGTGGTTTGATGGATATGAATTGTTGGTTTGATGGATAGGAATTGTTGGTTTGATGGATAGGAATTGGTGGTTGGATGGATAGGAATTGGTGGTTTGATGGATAGGAATTGGTGGTTTGATGGATAGGAATTGGTGGTTTGATGGATAGGAATTGTTGGTTTGATGGATAGGAATTGTTGGTTTGATGGATAGGAATTGGTGGTTGGATGGATAGGAATTGGTGGTTTGATGGATAGGAATTGGTGGTTTGATGGATAGGAATTGGTGATTTGATGAATAGTAATTGGTGGTTGGATGGATAGGAATTAGTGGTTTGATGGATAGGATATGGTGGTTTGATGGATAGGAATTGTTGGTTGGATGGATAGGAATTGGTGGTTGGATGGATAGGAATAGGTGGTTGGATGGATAGGAATTGGTGGTTGGATGGATAGGAATTGGTGGTTGGATGGATAGGAATTGGTGGTTGGATGGATAGGAATTAGTGGTTTGATGGATAGGAATTGTTGGTTTGATGGATAGGAATTGGTGGTTTGATGGATAGGAATTGGTGGTTGGATGGATAGGATTTGGTGGTTTGATGGATAGGAATTGGTGATTTGATGAATAGGAATTGGTGGTTTGATGGATAGGAATTGTTGGTTTGATGGATAGGAATTGTTGGTTTGATGGATAGGAATTGTTGGTTTGATGGATAGGAATTGTTGGTTTGATGGATAGGAATTGGTGGTTGGATGGACATGAATTGGTGGTTGGATGGATAGGAATTGGTGGTTTGATGGATAGGAATTGGTGGTTTGATGGATAGGAATTGGTGATTTGATGAATAGGAATTGGTGGTTGGATGGAAAGGAATTGTTGGTTTGATGGATAGGAATTGTTGGTTTGATGGATAGGAATTGTTGGTTTGATGGATATGAATTTGTGGTTTGATGGATAGGAATTGTTGTTTTGATGGATAGGAATTGGTGGTTTGATGGATAGGAATTGTTGGTTTTATGGATAGGAATTGGTGGTTTGATGGATAGGAATTGGTGGTTGGATGGAAATAAATTGGTGGTTGGATGGATAGGAATAGGTGCTTGGATGGATAGGAATTGGTGGTTAAATTGATAGGAATTGGTGGTTGGATGGAAAGGAATTGGTGGTTTGATGGATAGGAATTGGTGGTTTGATGGTAATTGGTGGTTGGATGGATAGGAATAGGTGCTTGGATGGATAGGAATTGGTGGTTAAATTGATAGGAATTGGTGGTTGGATGGAAAGGAATTGGTGGTTTGATGGATAGGAATTGGTGGTTTGATGGATAGGAATAGGTGCTTGGATGGATAGGAATTGGTGGTTTGATGGACAGGAATTGGTGGTTGGATGGATAGGAATAGGTGCTTGGATGGATAGGAATTGGTGGTTTGATGGAAAGGAATTGGTGGTTTGATGGATAGGAATAGGTGCTTGGATGGTTAGGAATTGGTGGTTTGATGGATAGGAATTGGTGGTTGGATGGATAGGAATAGGTTCTTGAATGGATAGGAATTGGTGGTTGGATGGATAGGAATTGGTGGTTTAATAGATAGGAAGTGGTGGTTGGATGGATAGGAATTGGTGGTTTGATGGATAGGAATTGGTGGTTTGATGGATAGGAATTGGTGGTTGGATGGATAGGAATTGGTGGTTGGATGGATAGGAATAGGTGCTTGGATGGATAGGAATTGGTGGTTAAATTGATAGGAATTGGTGGTTGGATAGAAAGGAATTGGTGGTTGGATGGATAGGAATTGGTGGTTTGATGGATAGGAATTGGTGGTTGGATGGATAGGAATTGGTGGTTGGATGGATAGGAATTGGTGGTTGGATGGAAAGGAATTGGTGGTTGGATGGATAGGAATTGGTGGTTGGATGGATATGAATTAGTGGTTGGATGGATAGGAATTGGTGGTCTGATGGATAAGACTTGGTGGTTGGATGGATAGGAATTGGTGGTTGGATGGAAAAGAATTGGTGGTTGGATGGATAGGAATTGGTCGTTTGATGGAAAGGAATTGGTGGTTGGATGGATAGGAATTGGTGGTTGGATGGATAGGAATTGGTGGTTGGATGGATAGGAATTGGTGGTTGGATGGATAGGAATTGGTGGTTGGATGGATAGGAATTGGTGGTTGGATGGATAGGAATTGGTGGTTGGATGGAAAGGAATTGGTGGTTGGATGGATAGGAATTGGTTGTTGGATGGAAAGGAATTGGTGGTTTGATGGATAGGAATTGGTGGTTGGATGGATAGGAATTTGGTTGTTTGATGGATAAGAATTGGTGGTTGGATGGATAGGAATTGGTGGTTGGGTTGATATGAATTGGTGGTTTGATGGATATAAATTGGTGGTTTGATGGATAGGAATTGGTGGTTGGGTTGATATGAATTGGTGGTTTGATGGATAGGAATTGGTGGTTGGATGGATAGGAATAGGTGCTTGGATGGATAGGAATTGTTGGTTGGATGGATAGGAATTGGTGGTTGGATGGAAAGGAATTGGTGGTTGGATGGATAGGAATTGGTGGTTTGATGGATAGGAATTGGTGGTTGGATGGATAGGAATTGGTGGTTTGATGGATAGGAATTGGTGGTTGGATGGATAGGAATTAGTGGTTTGATGGATAGGATATGGTGGTTTGATGGATAGGAATTGTTGGTTGGATGGATAGGAATTGGTGGTTGGATGGATAGGAATAGGTGGTTGGATGGATAGGAATTGGTGGTTGGATGGATAGGAATTGGTGGTTGGATGGATAGGAATGGATTGTTGGATGGATAGGAATTGGTGGTTTAATGGATAGGAATTGGTTGTTGGATGGATATGAATTAGTGGTTTGGTGGATAGGAATTGGTGGTTTGATGGATAGGAATTGGTTATTGGATGGATAGGAATAGGTTGTTGAATGGATAGGAATTGGGGATTTGATGATTAGGGATTAAGGCTTTGATGGACAAGAATGCGGGCTTTGATAAACAAGAATTGGGGCATTGACAGATAGGAACCGAGGATTTAAAATACCGATAATGTGAAAATTACAGACAGTTATTGATACTAGAAAGTAACAGGCAGCTAAAACTGTTTTCACTTTTTTATCACTTTTTTCTATCTTTTCCTGACCTTCTTTACATCATCTGCCCCACTCTCTCTCTCTCTCTCCCTTACTCTCTCTCTCTCCCTGACTCTCTCTCTCCCTCTCTCTCACTCTCTCTCTCTCTCCCTCACTCTCTTTCTCTCCCTCTCCCTCTCTCTCTCCCTCCCTCTCTCTCTCCCTCCCTCCCTCTCTCTCTCCCTCCCTCCCTCTCTCTCTCTCTCTCTCTCC
>CAXITT010000157.1:802385-816792 GCA_964033795.1 Lymnaea stagnalis | reverse complement strand
CTCTCTCTCTCCCTCTCCCTCTCCCTCTCTCTCTCTTTCCCTCACTCTCTCTCTCCCTCCCTCACTCTCTCTCTCCCTCTCCCTCCCTCACTCTCCCTCTCCCTCTCCCTCTCTCTCTCTCTCTCCCTCACTTTCTTCTTCCCTCCCTCACTTTCTCTCTCTCCGTCACTCTCTTTCTCTCCCTCTCCCTCTCTCTCTCCCTCCCTCTCCTACTCTCTCTCCCTCGCTCACTCTCTCTCTCTCTCCCTCTCTTATCCTCCCTCCATTACATAGCCTTGACCAGACGTCATATTAAAGTATGTGTCTATGTCTTTCAAAAATAACAATCCTGTTTATTGTGAAACTCCGTGACGTCACGTCCGCCTGTTTGACAAAGCAAGTGGGAGTTATCGATCTTGAATAAATTATCACGAGAAGCAACAAAAACAGTTTACCCATAGAATATTCAGTGATGTCTTGAAATGTGATGTGTTTTTTGTCCGCTGTGGGATGTCTTTAAATGCGATGTATTGTTGGTTAGAGGTGGGATGTCTTTAACCCCGATGTGTTGTTGGTTAGCTGTGGGATGTCTTTAAATGTAATGTATTGTTGGTTAGCTGTGTGATGTCTTTAAATGTAATGTGTTGTTGGTTAGCTGTGGGATGTCTTTAAATGTAATGTATTGTTGGTTAGCTGTGTGATGTCTTTAAATGTAATGTGATGTTGGTTAGCTGTGGGATGTCTTTAAATGTAATGTATTGTTGGTTAGCTGTGTGATGTCTTTAAATGTAATGTGTTGTTGGTTAGCTGTGGGATGTCTTTAAATGTAATGTGTTGTTGGTTAGCTGTGGGATGTGTTTGCTAGCTGTGTGATGTCTTTAACTGGGATGTGTTGTTGGTTAGCTGTGTGATGTCTTTAAATGTAATGTGTTGTTGGTTAGATGTGTGATGTCTTTAAATGTAATGTGTTGTTGGTTAGCGGTGTGATGTCTTTAAATGTAATGTGTTGTTGGTTAGCTGTGGGATGTGTTTGCTAGCTGTGTGATGTCTTTAACTGGGATGTGTTGTTGGTTAGCTGTGGGATGTGTTTGCTAGCTGTGTGATGTCTTTAACTGGGATGTGTTGTTGGTTAGCTGTGCGGTGTCTTTAAATGTAATGTGTTGTTGGTTAGATGTGTGATGTCTTTAAATGTAATGTGTTGTTGGTTAGCTGTGTGATGTCTTTAAATGTAATGTGTTGTTGGTTAGATGTGTGATGTCTTTAAATGTAATGTGTTGTTGGTTAGCGGTGTGAGGTCTTTAAATGTAATGTGTTGTTGGTTAGATGTGTGATGTCTTTAAATGTAATGTGTTGTTGGTTAGCGGTGTGATGTCTTTAAATGTAATGTGTTGTTGGTTAGATGTGTGATGTCTTTAAATTTAATGTGTTGTTGGTTAGCTGTGTAATGTCTTTAAATGTAATGTGTTGTTGGTTAGATGTGGGATGTGCTTAACTAACATCCACACGCACACTTAAATTTGCAATCACATTCGCACACATACGGACACACTTACTTCCACACTCACACACACGGACACACTTACTTCCACACTCACACATATACGGACACACTTACTTCCGCACTCACACATATACGGACACACTTACTTCCACACTCACACACACGGACACACTTACTTCCACACTCACACACACACGGACACACTTACTTCCACACTCACACATATACGGACACACTTACTTCCACACTCACACATATACGGACACACTTACTTCCACACTCACACATATACGGACACACTTACTTCCACACTCACACATATGCGGACACACTTACTTCCACACTCACACATATGGACACACTCACTTCAACACTCACGCATACGGACACTCTCATTTCAACACTCACACATAAGGACACACTCACTGCAACACTCACACATATGGACACAATCAGTTCTACATTCACACACACACTACTTTTCACACTTATACGCACACACCCTTTCCAACTCACACTCTCTGTCACACAAACACTCATGTTTTGAACGTCAAATCCGCAGTTTCAAGGGGAAATTTTTACATTTAATTTTACGAAAATCTACCTAATATGTTTAACAATTTGAGTTTAATTTCCTAATGTCTGTAATTTAATTTTAACCGGAAGTTGATGATTTACAACTTTCTGGGTGGATATGTTACACAATGTTACAACTGTGTGTGGTTAATTAGTAAAATATCAGGAAAATTTGATTGCAAATTGTTACATTTTAGGGTAATTTTTAATTTGGTAATTTTAAATGTGGTTATTTTTGTGAGGTACTTTGGTAAGCTTATGTTGTGGTAATTTTGTGATGTCATGTTACTCTGATATAGATAATGTGTAAGGGATTTATAATCTGTACAAAATAATTTATATATATAAATTTCATTTGGTGTGACTTTCATTTGGTGAGAAATGTTATTTGATGATATGTCATTTGGTGAGACTTGTCATTTTCTGTTCTCTATTTTATAATGTGAGATGTGTTTATAAATGATAATCATGTGATACAAAAAAATAGTATGTTTTAATGCCAGAAGGTCCACATGTGACATGGTTTATATGTGGGGGTAATGAAAGGTCCACATTTGACATGGTTTATATGTGGGGGTAATGAAAGGTCCACATGTGACATAGTTTATATGTGGGTGTAATGAAAGATCCATATGTGACATAGTTTATATGTGGGGGTAATGAAAGGTCCACATGTGACATGGTTTATATGTGGGTGTAATAAAAGGTCAACATGTGACATGGTTTATATGTGGGGGTAATGAAAGGTCCACATGTGACATAGTTTATATGTGGGTGTAATGAAAGATCCATATGTGACATAGTTTATATGTGGGGGTAATGAAAGGTCCACATGTGACATGGTTTATATGTGGGTGTAATAAAAGGTCAACATGTGACATAGTTTATATGTGGGTGTAATGAAAGGTCAACATGTGGCATGGTTTATATGTAGGTGTAATGAAAGGTCCACATGTGACATGGTTTATATGTGGGGGTAATGAAAGGTCCACATGTGACATGGTTTATATGTGGGTGTAATGAAAGGTCCACATGTGACATGGTTAATATGTTGGTGTAATGAATGGAACACATGCGACATGGTTTATATGTGAGTGCAATGAAAGGTCCTAGTGTGATATGACTTAATGTGAGTGTCTTGGAAGGTCAATATGTGACATGATTATAAATTGGTTTCTGTGTATGTCTACCATTGACATGATGAAAGGTGGGTGCAAATAAATCCCACCAGTGAAATGATTCTATGTAACTGATTATATGGCCGAATATAACAAGTTTATGACAAATTAAACACACAATAAAAATGGAAACTTAAAAAAGACTGGTTTTAAGATTTTCTGTTTTGAACTCATTTTTCTTATATTAATCTGTTATAACAATTATTAAACACTATATTCCAGGTCCATTCTGTCTGTCATATCCCAGGTCCATTCTATTCTGTCGTATTCCAGGTCCATTCTATTTTGTCATATCCTACGTAAAGTCTATTTTGTCATATCCCAGGCCCATTCTATTCTGTCAAATCTATGGTTCAGTTTATTCTGTTATATTCCATGTCCTGTCTATTCTGTCACATCCAAGGTCCTGTCTATTCTGTCACATCCAAGGTCCTGTCTATTCTGTCAAATCCAAGGTCCTGTCTATTCTGTCACATCCAAGGTCCAGTCTTCACCCTCATCTCCTAGTCCCGGGAAAAAAAACAGACACTTTAAATGAACCGTCTTATCTGCGAAAAGGAAATGTGAAGAAACAAGAACACAGGCTCTGACCAGGGCGAAAGGCTGGCTGTCCAGATGTCCCCTGGACGAGCTGACTATATTGACCGACTACGACCAGGCATGTTTACGCGGCATCTGACGTCATGGGCTGTTGTTTTCTCTGTGGCCTGATAATTTCAGGGGTCAAAAAACTATGGAAAATGACGTGAGCTTGGGGAAAATATTTACGCAACCTATGAACAATATGTTTTATTCAGGGAATTTCACAATGCTAAAAATACACCATGACGTAATAGAGACGGCTTGAGTAGAATGGTAGAAACACATCAAGGGTAATATTAATGCGTTCAATTGAGCTAAGTACACCCGGACCTTATTAATGCGTTCAATGGATGCTAAGATCAAATCCACGTCTCTTCTCCATATCTGCTGTGATTGGCTATCACTAAGGTCCGGGTGTACTTAGCTCAAACGTGCAGCGTTAGTGGTTTGGCGTCTCTGTCTTTGTAACATGTAACTTGAACATTCAAACAGTTAACGATTGAACAAGTGCAACGGTGTCAATTAAATAGTTTAACAGTGTCATTTAAATAGTTTAGCAGTGTCAATTAAATAGTTTAACAGTGTCATTTTAAATAAATTAGCAGTTTCAATTAAATAGTTTAACAGTGTCAATTAAATAGTTTAACGGTGTCAATTAAATAGTTTAACAGTGTCAATTAAATAGTTTAACGGTGTCAATTAAATAGTTTAACGGTGTCAATTAAATAGTTTAACAGTATAAATTAAATAGTTTAACAGTATCAACTAAATAGTTTAACAGTGTCATTTAAATAATTTAGCAGTGTCAATTAAATAGTTTAACAGTGTCAATTAAATAGTTTAACAGTATCAATTAAATAGTTTAACGGTGTCAATTAAATAGTTTAACGGTGTCAATCAAATAGTTTAAAAGTATAAATTAAATAGTTTAACAGTATCAATTAAATAGTTTAACAGTGTCATTTAAATAATTTAGCAGTGTCAATTAAATAGTTTAACAGTATCAATTAAATAGTGGAACATCGTCATTTAAATGAGGAAGCGAAATACTCAAAAAGAAAAGTAATCAAAATAAATAAATTTATACTTACAATAATTTTAAAATTATTAAAATAGATGATAATATCATTGAGACAGTTGACATGACAATAACACTGAGATCATCGAGACAATTGACATGACAACAACACTGAGCTCATAGAGACAGTTGACATGACAACAACACTGAGATCATTGAGACAGTTGACATGACAACAACGTTGATATCATTGAGACAGTTGACATGACAACAACACAGATCATTGATGTGTGTAGTTTTAGAATGTTCAATAGCTCAAACTACTAAAACTGTATTTTATTTTGAAAAATGGTTCCCTGTCGAAGGTAAAGACTGTTTGGAGTGTTTACCTGTGGGACAGACATGTATGTCAAATGAAGGCGTGCACAGCTGTCTTCGAGTCTGTGTGGCTAAAGACCACGCCCACAAAACAGCATATGACTATGCGGCTGAAGTTCACGCCTACACTAATGGGTGTAATTATGTGACTGAGGACCACGCCTACACTAACATGTTTGATTGCATGACTTAAGACCACGCCTACACATGTTTGACTACAAGTCATGTGTGATTCCTTTGCATAAATCGCGCATACAGGAGCTTGGTTGAATACTGGACTTAAGACCACGCCTACACTAACATGTTTGATTACATGACTTAAGACCACGTCTACACAAGCATGTTTGATTACATGACTTAAGACCACGCCTACACTAACATGTTTGATTACATGACTTAAGACCACGTCTACACTAACATGTTTGATTACATGACTTAAGACCACGCCTACACAAACATGTTTGATTACATGTCATAAGACCACGCCTACACAAGCATGTTTGATTACGTGACTTCAGACCACGCCTACAAAACATGTTTGATTACATGACTTAAGACCACGCATACACAGACATGTTTGATTACATGACTTAAGACCACGCCTATACAACAATTTCTGGACCATAGGAATGATAAAGAACCCCAAACAGAGAAAAAAAAATATTTGTGACAAACATATTTACCCTGTGGACTTTTCTGATTATATGAAAACGAAAGTATTTAAAATATTTAATTTTCATCAAAGCATTAGAAGAAAAAATTTATGGAGTCCCAAATAAACTTACCCGGATGGAGTCCCAAATAAACTTACCCGGATGGAGTCCCAAATAAACTTACCGGGATGGAGTCGTAAACAATCGCACACGGCTGATGCCCGGCTCATCAATTGGACGATGGCTCACTCCAAAAGTACAACCAGAGTATATTATGGAGAGTGCTCGCAGGAATCCCCTATAAATCCAGGCCTCAGACAAGTAGACTCCCTATAACATGTACCACGCTCAAAGTGACATTAGAAAAAAATATAATTTGTAACATACATGTGAGAATCAGTGGAACTATTACAAACTACTTCGAGAGAAGCATTACGGAACCACAACCACCAGGAACTTTATACAGCCAACCACTTCAGAACGGGCATACGGGAACAACATAACGGTACTGGGAAGAAACAGCAACGCTATTATGAAAGCATTCAAGGAACTTAAAGATGCCACAGTTGAGGCTTGTCTTGAGGCACACGATGTCACAGTCGAGGCTTGTCTTGAGGCAAACGATGCCACAGTTAAGGCTGGTCTTTAGGCAAACGATGCCACAGTTAAGGCTGGTCTATAGGCAAACGATGCCACAGTTAAGGCTGGTCTTGAGGCAAACGATGCCACAGTTGAGGCTGGTCTTGAGACAAACGATGCCACAGTTGAGGCTTGTCTTGAGGCACACGATGCCACAGTTGAGGCTTGTCTTGAGGCACACGATGCCACAGTTGAGGCTTGTCTTGAGGTACACGATGCCACAGTTGAGGCTTGTCTTGAGGCACATGATGCCACAGTTGAGGCTGGCCTTGAGACAAACGATGCCACAGTTAAGGCTGGTCTTGAGACAAACGATGCCACAGTTAAGGCTGGTCTTGAGACAAACGATGCCACAGTTAAGGCTGGTCTTGAGGCAAATAAAGTGAAGACAAAGTATAGTGTAATGTTACGAAAGATCAGTACTGCTCACAACATCAAAACAAGAAACCAAACCTTTGAGATTCGCTATTATCAAATGTTTAGGAGCTCTTATGAATGAACGCAGTGAAGAGGTGATAAGAGAGTAGCATCACGAAAGCCTCATTTCAGCTTTAAAATTACTCGGAAGCAATAATCTATCAAGGAGAACACAGAAAGAAATATACTTTTTAAGACCAGTTACAAAACATGAACCATCATCTACAAGCAGAAGACCAGGAGGCAGATGGCTCACTTTTGGATCAAGGCTGAGATGGAGTGACGAAGTAGAGAAGCACTTACTTCTACTTGGGGTCTGCGCATGAAGAATGAAAGCCATGGATCGATGTGAATGGAAGGATATGGTGGAGCAGGCCAGGGCCCTACAAGAGCTTTAGCGCCACGGATGATGATGATGTCTGAATAAAAGCATATGTTGGAGCTGGCCAGGGCCCTACAAGAGCTTTAGAGCCCATGATGATGATGTCTGAATAAAGGGATATGGTGGAGCATGCCAGGGACCTACGTGAGCTTCAGTGCCGCTGATGATGATGCTGTCTGAAGGAGCATGCCAGGGCCCTACATGAGCTTTAGTGCCGCTGATGATGATGTCTGGTGGAGCAGGCCAGGGCTCTACATGAGGTTTAGTGACGCTTATGATGATGTCTGGTGGAGCAGGCCAGGGCCCTACACGAGCTTTAGTGCCACCCCTGATGATGATGTCTTATGGAGCAGGAGAGGGCCTTACACGAGCTTTACTACCGCCGCTGATGATGATGAATCCAAAAACGTTAAATCGCTATGACGATTAAAAAGTAGGATGACATTTAATTAGAAATCATTTGATAAAGAATTGATTGAAATAAATCTTCCTAAATGGAAACCAAACAATAACTAAATGACATATGAAATGTTATTCCCATGACGTCATTAGTCTGAAAGAGAAAATATTTCCTCGTTTGAACTCAAAATAATGAACTGTCACATTTTGTCATAGGTAGGAGGTTGACATAGTTTTTTTTTTTACATTTGTGGTCAAAAATAGATCAATGCATCACCTAACCGAACAGAAACTTGATCAAACCATGTACCAGTCTTGAGCTGGCCTTGAGCTAAGATTGAGCCAACATTGAGCCAACATTGAGCTAACATTGAGCCAACATTGAGTAAACATTGAGCCAACATTGAGCCAAAATTGAGCCAACATTGAGCCAACATTGAGAAAATCTTGACACTTCTTAATCTTAACCTGGTAGTACTCTCGCATAAAACTAAAGATGATTAATGGCACGATTCTCACAACTGACACATGCGCTCTTAAGATTCTCACAACTGACATATGCGTTCTTAAGATTCTTACAACTGACATATGCACTCTTAAGATTCTAGCTACTGACATATTTATCTGTTGAACAGATAGCTGGTAAAGCAAAATTGATTAAAAAATCCTAACCTACAAGAAGATCATTTGGACCAATGCTAACTACAAGTAGATCGGTTGGTCAGACGCTAACCTAGAAGCAGATCATTTGGGTCAATGCTGTCTTTTTACAAAATTATAACAGGCAAGCAGTTTATTTGGACCAATGCTATCGTACAAAAAAAATCATTTGGACCAATGCTATCGTACAAAAATAAAATCATTTCGACCAATGCTATCGCACAAAACATAATTTGGACCAATGCTATCGTACAAAACAAAATGATTTGGACCAATGCTATCGTACAAAAAATAATTTGGACCAATGCTATCGTACAAAACAAAATGATTTGGACCAATGCTATCGTACAAAAAATAATTTGGACCAATGCTATCGTACAAAAATAATTTGGACCAATGCTATCGTACAAAAAATAATTTGGACCAATGCTATCGTACAAAACAAAATGATTTGGACCAATGCTATCGTACAAAAAATAATTTGGACCAATGCTATCGTACAAAAAATAATTTGGACCAATGCTATAGTACAAAACAAAATGATTTGGACCAATGCTATCGTACAAAAAATAATTTGGACCAATGCTATCGTACAAAACAAAATGATTTGGACCAATGCTATCGCACAAAAAATAATTTGGACCAATGCTATCGTACAAAACAAAATGATTTGGACCAATGCTATCGTACAAAAAAAAAATCATTTCGACCAATGCTATCGCACAAAAAATAATTTGGACCAATGCTATCGTACAAAACAAAATGATTTGGACCAATGATATCGTACAAAAAAAATAATTTGCATCAATGCTATCGTACAAAAAATCATTTGGACCAATGCTATCGTACAAAAAAATCATTTGGACCAATGCTATCGTACAAAAAATATAATTTGGACCAACGATATCGTACCCAAAAAAATTTGGTCCAATGCTATCGTACAAAAAATATAATTTGGACCAATGATATCGTACGAAAAAAAAATTTGGTCCAATGCCATCGTACAAAAAATATAATTTGGACCAATGATATCGTTCGAAAAAAAATTTGGTCCAATGCTATCGTACAAAAAATATAAATTGGACCACGATATCGTACGAAAAAAATTTGGTCCAATGCTATCGTACAAAAAATATAATTTGGACCAATGATATCGTACGAAAAAAAAAATTGGTCCAATGCTATCGTACAAAAAATTTTTGGACCAATGCTATCGTACAAAAAATATTATTTGCACCAATGCTATCGTACAAAAAAGATCATTTGCACCAATGCTATTGTACAAAAAAGATCATTTGACCAAATGTTTACCTGCAAGCATGTCGTTTGAAACAATGCTAACCTACAAACAGGTCATATGAAACAATGCTAACCAACAACCAAGTCATTCAGACCAATGCTAACCAACAACCAAGTCATTCAGACCAATGCTAACCAACAACCAAGTCATTCGGACCAATGCTAACCAACAACCAAGTCATTCGGACCAATGCTAACCAACAACCAAGTCATTCGGACCAATGCTAACCAACAACCAAGTCATTCGGACCAATGCTAATCAACAACCAAGTCATTCGGACCAGTGCTAACCAACAACCAAGCCATTCGGACCAATGCTAACCAACACACAGGTCATTTGGGGCAATGTTACTGTTTTGCTGGGGTTGCCCTTAAAGTATCAAGTAAGATTTGCACGGCTCAGACAGACTCAAAGAAATTGACTGGGCAAACAGGGGATTTAACAATTGAAGAAAAGAGAAAGGAATCAACTTGATAGGATAACAAACCGGGAAAAGATGGGGAACAATGCCAGAGTTATCTCTCGCTCTCTCTCTCGTGACAGGATGTCCTTAAACAGTTCCGGTAACTGTTCCTTTGACGTAGGGTAACGAATTTAACTTCATATCCGCGAGAGGCCAAACAAGGTCATGTCAGTATTCTCACAAGGTCATTCGATGGTCTTTCGATGTCATGTATGTTGCTTAACGTGTTCATGTCTGTGGTCTAACAAGGTCATGTCTGTGGTCTAAAAAGGTCATGAATGTGGTCTAAAAAGGTCATGTATGTGGTCTAACAAGGTCATGTATGTGGTCTAACAAGGTCATGTCTGTGGTCTAACAAGGTCATGTCTGTGATCTAACAAGGTCATGTCTGTGGTCTAACAAGGTCATGTCTGTGGTCTAACAAGGTCAGTTCTGTGGTCTAACAAGGTCTGGTTTGTGGTCTAACAAGGTCATGTCGGTTGTCTAACAAGGTCATGTCTGTGGTCTAACAAGGTCATGTCTGTTGTCTAACAAGGTCTTGTTTGAGGTCTAACAAGGTCATTTTTGTGGTCTAACAAGGTCTTGTTTGAGGTCTAACAAGGTGATGTTTGTGGTCTAACAAGTTCTTGTTTGAGGTCTAACAAGGTGATGTTTGTGGTCTAACAAGGTCTTTGGTGTGGCAAGGTTATTTATGTGGTCTCATAAGGTCATGACTTATATTTAGACATCAAACAATATTAAGTTTTGTAGACCTGCAGGTGTGTTGATACATCAAATCCTGTCTAGTTATATATACAGACAGGTGTCTTCATACATCAAATCCTGTCTAGTTATATAGACAGACAGGTGTCTTCATACATCACATCATGTCTAGTTAAGAATGACCTAATTTGAACACACACTTTTTATTATGTGAATTTGATGTTTCAAATTTGGACTTGATTATTGAAATGTCAATAGGGTGAGATATAAATGGAAAACAAGAGGGCAATTGACCAGTCACTGGTAGGTTGATGAGTGCGACTGGCCACTGGTCAGAGCACCATGGGATAGCATAACTTGATACACTATTTTTATACACTTGACACATTAACTTGACACACTATCTTGACACACTAACTTGACACACTATCTTGACACACTATCTTGACACACTAACTTGACACACCGTAATGTGGAGTTATTGGGTGTTCAAAGTAAATCATTCTGATAACTTTTCAAGACCAGTGGTTTTAAGCCTCAGGGTGCTGCATGTTAGGGCGCTAGGTGCCGCATGTTAGGGCGCTGGGTGCCGCATGTTAGGGCGCTGGGTGCCGCATGTTAGGGCGCTGCGTGCCCCACTCAGGGTCTTCGAGACTTTAAAGGAAATAAAATAACGCCATTAACTTGTAATGCAAGAGTATTCTTAAGGGTCCACAATAGAAAATGATTTAGAAATGGGCTCAGCAAGTAAACGAATTTGAGAACCACGGCTCTATACATTTAAATGTGACAGCTTGAAGAAAATATATGTGAACTGAGTGCTCTATTGCGTGCTGGGTGGCCGAGTGGTCTAAACTGAGCAGATCTCAAGTTGGTGGTCTGGAGATCAATTCAAGCAAAAACAACACCAGAACCCCAGGTGGATGGGACTCGTTAACCTTGTATGGCAACTCAACTAAGAGAAGGAAACTCTGAATTCAAACCCGAGACGAGTCCCGTAGGCGGTTAACATTGGTGCAATGAAGCATTCCGACAGCTCCTGCGACGCCCAACTCCTGTGACACCACTGGCGTCAAGCAGTTTCATCCACATGATGTTCCTTGGGTTGTCCAGTGGCGTGGAGAGAGCCGATTTGCTGTTGGGAACCAGCTTATAATCTGTGAAGAATAATCCCAGGCCTTGTGGATTCGTCCTGCGAAGTCCAGGCCATCGACACATTGTGACGGACGGATGCCAGCAAAATTGTGTTAAAAATATGTGAACTGATCGGGTCGGAGAGTGGAAGTAACGACAAGGAGCGGGATAAAGATTCAGTTGGTGGATGAGTAGCTAGCAATTAAGTTTCATAGAGGTTTATGTTAATAACGAGAAGACGACATAGCCTGGGAACCAAGCCGGCCAATGGTGTATTAGGTGGTCACTAGGTTGGCCTTAAATAATCCTGGGAGCCATCCCGGCCAATGGTGTATCAGGTGGTCACTACGCTGGCCTTAGCAATATCATATAGCCGGTAAGACATAGTGTTAATGATGAGTAAGTCAATCACCATTGGACCAGAGGGGTGGGGTTGTGTGTCTCATCAGGAAATATTAGTGGAAGCTACGGTTGACAAGTTGCATTGGAATAGTTAAGAGCATACGGTTGAATGGAGTTGACACAGTCACGTTAAGACAATACAGCTGAGTGGAGTAGACACAGTCAGGTTAAGACCATACAGTTGAGTGGAGTAGACACAGTCAGGTTAAGACCACACAGTTGAGTGGAGTAGAAACAGCCAGGCTAAGACCATACATTTGAGTGGAATAGACACAGCCAGACTTAGACCATACTGTTTAAAAATGAGACACACAAGTAGAACTATTGAGAAACATAGAGCAGGCTGACAATAACTCAGGATAACAGAGGAACTCTTTCTATCAGTTATAAAACATGTTGTCATCACTCGTGGACCTTAGATCATTTACGTAACGTTGTGCTTGTGTCTGTCTCAACGTCTTGCTCGTGTCTGTCTCATCGTCTGTTTTGTCTGTTTCAAATACTTGTTTTGTCTGTCTCAACTCTTGTTTTTGTCTGACTCCACATCTTGTTCTTTTTGTGTCTCAACGACTTTCTCTTGTCTGTCTTATCGTCTTGGTTTAGTCTGTTTCAGCGTCTTGCTTTTGTCTGTCTTAAAATCTTTCGTCCGTCTCAACGTCTTGCTTAAAGCTGTCTCAACATCTTGATTTTTGTTTGTCTCGACATCTTGTTTTGTCTCTTTCAAAGTTATGTTTTTGTCTGTTTTGGCGTCTTGTTTTTGTCTGTCTCAACGTCGTGCATTTGTCTGTCTCAGCATTTTGTTTTTGCCTGTCTCAAATGTGATTGTGTCAGTCTTATAGCATTGATACCCAAAATATAAATCACATGTAGAAGTTGTAATGAAAACTAATGCATCTATGGCGTTCGTAACATGATGGAACAATGCCCCCTAAATAACAGCCGTTCTATGATAATATATGAGTGCTATTAAGCTTGAATTTCTTAGGGAACATACCCCACTACATGGCACAACCCATACCCCACTACATGGCAAAACCCATACCCCACTACGTGGCACAAACCATACCCCACTACGTGGCACAACCCATACCCACTACATGGCACAACCCATACCCCACTACGTGGCACAACCCATACCCAACTACGTGGCACAACCCATACCCCACTACATGGCACAACCCGTGCCCTACTACGTGGCACAACCCAGACCTCACTTCGTGGCACAACCCATACCCCACTACGTGGCACAACCCATACCCCACTAAATGGCACAACCCGTGCCCTACTACGTGGCACAACGGTCTGGAGTGAAGCACCGTGTTGGGTATGGCCACTACGTGGCACAACCCATACCCCACTAAATGGCACAACCCGTGCCCTACTACGTGGCACAACCCAGACCTCACTTCGTGGCACAACCCATACCCCACTACATGGCACAACCCGTGCCCTACTACGTGGCACAACCCAGACCTCACTTCGTGGCACAACCCATACCCCACTACATGGCACAACCCGTGCCCTACTACGTGGCACAACCCAGACCTCACTTCGTGGCACAACCCATACCCCACTACATGGCACAACCCGTGCCCTACTACGTGGCACAACCCAGACCTCACTTCGTGGCACAACCCATACGCCACTACATGGCACAACCCGTGCCCTACTACGTGGCACAACCCAGACCTCACTTCGTGGCACAACCCATACCCCACTACGTGGCACAAGCCATACCCCACTACATGGCACAACCCGTGCCCTACTACGTGGCACACCCCAGACCTCACTTCGTGGCACAACCCATACCCCACTACGTGGCACAACCCATACCCCACTACATGGCACAAGCCAGACCTCACTTCGTGGCACAACCCATACCCCACTACGTGGCACAACCCATACCCCACTAAATGGCACAACCCGTGCCCTACTACGTGGCACAACCCAGACCTCACTTCGTGGCACAACCCATACCCCACTACATGGCACAACCCGTGCCCTACTACGTGGCACAACCCAGACCTCACTTCGTGGCACAACC
>CAXITT010000157.1:774550-792247 GCA_964033795.1 Lymnaea stagnalis | reverse complement strand
GGGGGGGGGGGGGGGGGGGGGGGGGGGTTCATTAAAGTAAACAAACCAGCCTTCTACAGCTTCGACGACATCGTCGCTTCCCAGTGGGTGAGATCGTGGTCAAACACAAGAGAATAAAACATGACTGTGAAACAAACATATTTAACAGACAATTTTAAAATATTTAAAAGTGAGACATTTTTTTTTTTTTTGCACAACTATGTGCATCAAATTTGATCTCGACAGATGTTGTCACTAAATGAAAACAGTCTGCAGAATGAACATCAAATTTGATCTCGACAGATGTTGTCAATAAATGAAAACAGTCTGCAGAATGAACATCAAATTTGATCTCGACAGATGTTGTCACTAAATGCAAAAAGTCTGCAGAATGAACATCAAATTTGATCTCGACAGATGTTGTCACTAAATGCAAACAGTCTGCAGAATGAACATCAAATTTGATCTCGACAGATGTTGTCACTAAATGCAAACAGTCTGCAGAATGAACATCGGTCATTCGTGTCCTCACTTGTGATCTGACGTGCTTCATACGACTAAAAAGCTGTTCACTCACAGAAGTGTTTCCAAATAGCGAAAACTCAGGATATTTATCCTCGTCCAAAGACATTTTATAGAACTCTTCCAAACCAAACTGATGGAGTTTCTCCTTTAACTGTGTATCAAAACACATTTCACAAAATGTTCCATTTGTAATCTTCCAGGTAATAAATTCATGTCTACCGCAAATGGCGCTGCAAAACACAAAAAAGGCAAATGATTTTATTTTTAAATCATGAAATCGGTTTTCAAATTCGAGATTTAAGTCAGATACCAAAGAAACGTATTTACCCGCCACCTCCTGTGTGACATCTGGTTGCCATGACAATGTAGGAAAGTCAGTAAAGTTTTTTGTCCTCAACTGTTATTCCCAAAGAACAGGTTTCATTTGAAATGCAGAAATTTGATCGTACATCTTATTAATTAATGGATCTTTTCCTTGTAGACGAGTGGTTACGTCATTTAGGTGGCTAGTTGTTTCGACGAGAAATGCAAAGTCGTTAACCCATTCTTTGTCTTCAAACTCTGGGATGCTGATTGACTTGTTTGCACAGAAAGATTGTATGTCTTGCTGCAAATCAAACACTCTTTTTAAAATTTTTGCACGGGTCAGCCAGCTTACATCTGCATAAAATGTAACGTCATTATCATCTGAGTACAAAGACTTTACACAATTCTTGGAGCTGACGGTGAATCAACCCGTTCAACTTAATGAAGATCACTATTTTGACAACCACTTTCATCACATGGTCATTTGTAGAGACTTGAAAAAAAAATTGTCATGGTAATCAATGCAATGGCAATTTAGCATTTAAGTATTACCGACTTTGGAGGCCTAATTTTCAATCAATTTGACTAAGCCTTCGTGTCTCCCAAACATTGGTAGAGCACCATCCGTGGTTAAGACTAAACCTTTGTGTTTCCCAACCATTGCTGGTTAAGCCCGATAAGTTGTTAAGTTGTTACGAAAAGTGATTCAGTGTCGATGTAACTGCCTCCTCACGACTTAGTATTGTCCCTAAGTGGAAATAGTGCTACTGTTTCTGCTTTCTTTTTAAAATTGACATCAACACCCCTGATAAAAATGGCCAGTTGGCCGGTAACTGCCATATCTGTGCTTTCGTCCAATGCTAGAGTTGGGCAGTATCTGCCATATCTGTGCTTTCACCCAATGCTAGAGTTGGGCAGTATCTGCCATATCTGTGCTTTCATCCAATGCTAGAGTTGGGCAGTATATGCCATATCTGTGCTTTCACCCAATGCTAGAGTTGGGCAGTATCTGCCATATCTGTGCTTTCACCAAATGCTAGAGTTGGGCAGTATCTGCCATATCTGTGCTTTCATCCAATGCTAGAGTTGGGCAGTATCTGCCATATCTGTGCTTTCATCCAATGCTAGAGTTGGGCAGTATCTGCCATATCTGTGCTTTCATCCAATGCTAGAGTTGGGCAGTATCTGCCATATCTGTGCTTTCATCCAATACTAGAGTTGGGCAGTATCTGCCATATCTGTGCTTTCATCCAATGCTAGATTTGGGCAGTATCTGCCATATCTGTGCTTTCATCCAATGCTAGAGCTGGGCAGTATCTGCCATATCTGTGTTTTCATCCAATGTTAGAGCTGGGCAGTATCTGCGATATCTGTGCTTTCATCCAATGTTAGAGTTGGCCAGTATCTGCCATATCTGTGCTTTCATCCAATGCCAGAGTTGGCCAGTATCTGCCATATCTGTACTTTCATCCAATGCTAGAGTTGGGCAGAATCTGCCATATTTGTGATTTCCTCCACTGCTGGAGCATACACTATAAACTCCGATGCTCCACTCTTCAAATTACCTTCAATATTTTTCAAGGTCGTCCACACGCCTTGTAATAAATAGCCTGACGAGACAGACTTACTTTTGAAATATCCTCTTTCTTTTCTGGACGCAGAATCCCAACGCCGCTAACCAAACAGTCCGCAACCATTTCACCATCTGAATTATGCCTTAGATTTTTTTTTCTATTATCATGGCTACTGCATAACTAGCTTTTACTTAACATGTATACTCTGAAACCGCTCTAGTAAACATCTTTTGTTATGCAGATTTAAAAAAAAGTCATTTACTTAGTCTTGTGGAAAATGCCCTTTGTACTTATCAAACTTTTTTGCCTAATTAGTCTCGTAGAGCAGTTTGATGTTATTCTCTTTCAAAACAGAAACAGATTCGTTGCATTTCAAGCGTATGGACTTTGTTTTAATTTCTATGAAAATTCCCGAAAATGAGGGATATTTAAAATAGTTCATAACCAATGAAAAGTGCGAAATATTTCTAATTTCTCTTTGCCATAATTTAAAAATATGTGCTACGAACGACTCATGACGTCATCTTCTTTTGGTGACATGTACAAAAAAGTTAACATTTATGTTCATTTGAACTAGCTCCGCAGGCCGCAACAAAACTCCCGGAGGTCCGCATGTGGCCCGCAGGCCTCGTATTGGCCACCGCTGCTCTAACTTAAGTCTAATTATCTTTTGAGTGATAAAAAGCCACATATGCAACTAGAATAGAATGTTGACATATATATAATCAACTTGAAATATTGTTTAATCTGTGCTTAAACACTGATTGCGTTGGTTTTTCCAATGAAGAATTTCGCCAGAAAATTGTCATGGTAGCACCACCAGACCATTGTCATGGTAGCACCACCAGACCATTGTCATGGTAGCACCACCAGACCATTGTCATGGTAGCACCCCAAGACCATTGTCATGGTAGCACCACCAGACCATTGTCATGGTAGCACCACCAGATCATTGTCATGGTAGCACCACCAGACCAGTGCCATGGTAGCACCACCAGACCATTGTCATGGTAGCACCACCAGACCATTGTCATGGTAGCACCACAACACACTTGTCATAGTAGCACCACCACACAACTGTCATGTCAGCACCACAACACCACACAGTACCATCGTGGTGGTCTGCAGTGCCATGGTAGCACCACCAGACCATTGTCATGGTAGCACCACCAGACCATTGTCATGGTAGTACCACCAGACCATTGTCATGGTAGCACCACCAGACCATTGTCATGGTAGCACCACCAGACCATTGTCATGGTAGCACCACCAGACCAGTGCCATGGTAGCACCACCAGACCATTGTAATGGTAGCACCAACAGACCAGTGCCATGGTAGCACCACCAGACCATTGTCATGGTAGCACCACCAGACCAGTGCCATGGTTGCACCACCAGACCATTGTCATGGTAGCCCCTGACCAGACCAGTGCCATGGTAATTTTACCAAAACAGTTTCATGGTTATTACACCAGATAAATCACATAGTAGCCCCAACAGGCCGGTGTTAGGGTAACATTGTCAAGACCAAGATGTAAAATAAAGCTAAACACACTGCAATCTAATCAAATAACGCATTTATTTATTTATTTTTTTAAAGCAAGATAAATAATTTAAAAGATCAATGTTATTGGAAGATGTAAAAACCTGGCCATTTACCAAAAACTGTATCAAGTCAACAGAACGTTCAAATTTGTTCAGTTAACAACAAAAAGAAAAAAAAATAATTTCTAAACAGTACATCTTCAATGTGCAAAGTACACCTAGAAACCAGACACATAACCTATTGTATGGCATGCTATATAGTACATCTAGACAACAGACACATAACCCATTGTATGGCATGCCACATAGTACAGCTAGACAACAGACACTTAACCCATTGTATGGCATGCCCCATAGTACAGCTAGACAATAGGCACATAACCCATTGTATGGCATGCCACATAGTACAGCTAGACAACAGACACATAACCCATTGTATGGCATACCACATAGTACAGCTAGACAACAGACAGATAACCCATTGTATGGCCACATAGTACATCTAGACAACAGACACATAACACATTGTATAACAATACAAACACAAGACATTATAATCAAGCACTCCTATCTTTGAATGAAATGCATGAATATTGCCGTATTAACTCAAGGGCAAAGAAGTCAACTGTCTCTAATCCCCACTGCCTCTAAGCTCCTCTGTCTCTAAGCCCCACTGCCTCTAAGCCCCACTGTCTCTAAGCCCCACTGCCTCTAAGCCCCACTGTCTCTAAGCCCCACTGCCTCTAAGCCCCACTGCCTCTAAGCCCCACTGCCACTAAGCCCCACTGTCTCTAAGCCCCACTACCTCTAAGCCCACCACTCCTGTTAAGGGCCCCACCATGTGGGATTTTTTTTGGTTGCCTTGAGATTGAAATATTGCGCCAATGTTTTGAAGCTACCACCTTCTCAATGAATTATTGTCTAACCAGTCAAGGTATTCTTGAAAAAATCTCTAGGTGTCAAGATGTCAGCCATTAGTGTTGTCTTCAGCTTGGTTTTGCAAACGTGGAATAAAGGTGTATCTCTTTATTTGATCATTTTACCAACTGAGTGAGCTTTTAAATTAATTTTTGAAGGCAACCCGCCCCCCCCCCCTTCTCCCCCCGCCCCCCAACCTTAAAATCGACTGTCCATACTCTGGCATTGGGCATGAAACATTGCGACTTAAGACAAAAGATTACAATTCTGTGTGTACATGAGCATGTTCGACAGTGTGCCTCAGGGTTTCCTTCTTGGCCTCCTCCTTCTCCTGCTGCTCCTTTCTTTTCTTCTCTTCTAAGTAGTCCTTCTCCAAGGTCTTAAAGAACAGGAGAATGTTCTTGACTCTCTTCAGCGTCTCGTGTGTCTTAGTGGACGTCTCTGAAACATAGAATCACATACTGTATGTCTTAGTGGAGAGATTTGATACATAGAATCACATAATGTATGTCTTACAGGAGGTTTCTGAAACATAGAATCACATACTATATGCCTTGGTTGAGAGATCTGAAACATAGAATCACATACTTTATGCCTTGGTTGAGATATCTGAAACATAGAATGTTACTGTACGTCTTAGTGGAGAGATCTGAAACATAGAATCACATACTGTACGTCTTAGTTGAGTTGTCTGAAACACAGAACCACATACTGTATGTCATGGTGGCGATATCTGATACACAAAAATACATATGATATTTGCACTGCATGTATTTGTCCATAGACACGTTAATGAAAAATAAGGTCAAATGAAGACGGAAGTTACACTTAAGGAAGTGGTGGGTGTATTTGAGGAGATTAACCTGGACCAGATCACGTGTCCGGGACATTTTTCCGTCACATTTTTTACATTGATGATGTTTCTATGGCGGCGCGTGTCATTCTTGATTTCCCGCCATGGCGTTGGAGAGTATTGAGAACGGAAGCGGATAATGACGTCATAGAGAAGAAAGTTACAATTTAAAAAAAAAAAAACAAACTATTTTTAAAACATTTTTTTAAAGAAAATGTTGAGCTAAGAAACAATAAGTATCTCTGATGTTATGTGTTTTAATGTTAACATCGGTGATGGTATGTGTTGTGTTGTCATGCGGCCATCTTGGATATGATATGGTGTTATATGATATGTTGTGATATGATGTAGTATTATAAGATGTGGTGCTTAATAATGTTGTGTATATAATGTAGTCTTATATGATGTGGTGTTGTGATATGTTATGATATGATGTGCTGTGATATTATCGTCGATCATAATTGTCTAGCCACAGAAGGATGCAACTTAATTCGTGGACACAGCCAGTGTTGGTCAATGTCAAATGAATACATTAGAGTCACATTTTAGCTGGTTAATGTCACGTCATTAAAGTATGTCAATCAGACATTTATTAGATTGGACATTTGTTAGATTGGACATTTGTTAGATTGGACATTTGTTAGATTGGACATTTGTTAGATTGGACATTTGTTAGATTGGACATTTGTTAGATTGGACATTTGTTAGATTGGACATTTGTTAGATTGGACATTTGTTAGATTGGACATTTGTTAGATTGGACATTTGTTAGAAAATAGATTCGCTAGAGAAGGGATTTGTTAGAAAATAGATTTTTTTGATAAGAGAAAATAATTGAAGATATTTCAAATATAATAATGGGGATGTGAAGTGGATTACTGATGAGTAAATGTTTAGAGGAATGAATAATGTCTCAATTTTTAGAGGAATGAATAATGTCTCAATGTTTAGAGGAATGAATAATGTCTAAATGTTTAGGGGAATGAATAATGTCTCAATGTTTAGAGGAATGAATAATGTCTCAATGTTTAGAGGAATGAATAATGTCTAAATGTTTAGGGGAATGAATAATGTCTCAATGTTTAGAGGAATGAATAATGTCTCAATGTTTAGGGGAATGAATAATGTCTCATTATTTAGAGGAATGAATAATGTCTCATTGTTTAGAGCAATGAATAATGTCTCAATGTTTAGAGGAATGAATAATGTCTCATTGTTTAGAGGAATGAATAATGTCTCAATGTTTAGGGGAATGAATAATGTCTCATTGTTTAGAGGAATGAATAATGTCTCAATGTTAAGGGGAATGAATAATGTCTCAATGTTTAGAGGAATGAATAATGTCTCAATGTTAAGGGGAATGAATAATGTCTAAATGTTTAGAGGAATGAATAATGTCTCAAGGTTTAGAGGAATGAATAATGTCTCAATGTTTAGAGGAATGAATAATGTCTCAATGTTAAGGGGAATGAATAATATCTCAATGTTCAGAGGAATGAATAATGTCTCAATGTTAATGGGAATGAACAATGTCTCAATGTTTAGAGGAATGAATAATGTCTCAATGTTTAGAGGAATGAATAATGTCTAAATGTTTAGGGGAATGAATAATGTCTCAATGTTAAGGGGAATGAAAAATGTCTCAATGTTAATGGGAATGAATAATGTCTCAATGTTTAGAGGAATGAATAATGTCTAAATGTTAATGGGAATGAATAATGTCTCAATGTTAATGGGAATGAACAATGTCTCAATGTTTAGAGGAATGAATAATGTCTCAATGTTTAGAGGAATGAATAATGTCTCAATGTTTAGAGGAATGAATAATGTATCAATGTTTAGAGGAATGAATAATGTCTAAATGTTTAGAGGAATGAATAATGTCTCAATGTTAATGGGAATGAATAATGTCTCATTGTTTAGAGGAATGAATAATGTCTCAATGTTAATGGGAATGAACAATGTCTCAATGTTTAGAGGAATGAATAATGTCTCAATGTTTAGAGGAATGAATAATGTCTAAATGTTTAGGGGAATGAATAATGTCTCAATGTTAAGGGGAATGAAAAATGTCTCAATGTTCAGAGGAATGAATAATGTCTCAATGTTTAGAGGAATGAATAATGTCTCAAGGTTTAGAGGAATGAATAATGTCTCAAGGTTTAGAGAAATGAATAATGTCTCAATGTTTAGAGGAATGAATAATGTCTCAATGTTAATGGGAATGAATAATGTATCAATGTTTAGAGGAATGAATAATGTCTCAATGTTAAGGGGAATGAATAATGTCTAAATGTTTAGAGGAATGAATAATGTCTCAAGGTTTAGAGGAATGAATAATGTCTCAATGTTTATAGGAATGAATAATGTCTCAATGTTTAGAGGAATGAATAATGTCTCAATGTTAATGGGAATGAATAATGTATCAATGTTTAGAGGAATGAATAATGTCTAAATGTTTAGAGGAATGAATAATGTCTCAATGTTAATGGGAATGAATAATGTCTCAATGTTAATGGGAATGAACAATGTCTCAATGTTTAGAGTAATGAATAATGTCTCAATGTTTAGAGGAATGAATAATGTCTAAATGTTTAGGGGAATGAATAATGTCTCAATGTTAAGGGGAATGAAAAATGTCTCAATGTTCAGAGGAATGAATAATGTCTCAATGTTTAGAGAAATGAATAATGTCTCAATGTTTAGAGGAATGCATAATGTCTCAATGTTTAGAGGAATGAATAATGTCTCAATGTTTAGAGGAATGAATAATATCTCAATGTTTAGGGGAATGAATAATGTCTCAATGTTTAGAGGAATGAATAATGTCTCAATGTTTAGAGGAATGAATAATGTCTCAATGTTTAGAGGAATGAATAATGTCTCAATGTTTAGAGGAACGGATAATGTCTCAATGTTTAGAGGAATTGATAATGTCTCAATTTTTAGAGGAATGGATAATGTCTCTATGTTTAAAGGAATGAATAATGTCTCAATGTTAAGAGGAATAAATAATTTCTCAATGTTAAGGGGAATGAATGAATAATGTCTCAATGTTAAGGGGAATGAATAATGTCTCAATGTTTAAAGGAATGAATAATGTCTCAATTTTTAGAGGAATGAATAATGTCTCAATGTTTAGCGGAATGAATAATGTCTCAATGTTTAGAGGAATGAATAATGTCTCAATGTTAAGGAGAATGAATAATGTCTCAATGTTTAGGGGAATGAATAATGTCTCAATGTTAAGAGGAATAAATAATTTCTCAATGTTAAGGGGAATGAATGAATAATGTCTCAATGTTTACTGGAATGAATAATGTCTCAATGTTTAGGGGAATGAATAATGTCTCAATGTCTAGAGGAATGAATAATGTCTCAATGTTTAGAGGAATGAATAATGTCTCAATGTTTAGAGGAATGAATAATGTCTCAATGTTTAGAGGAATGAATAATGTCTCAATGTTAAGGGAAATGAATAATGTCTCAATGTTTAGAGGAATGAATAATGTCTCAATGTTTAGAGGAATGAATAATGTCTTAATGTTTAGAGGAATAAATAATGTCTCAATGTTTAGAGGAATGGATAATGTCTCAATGTTTAGAGGAATAAATAATGTTTCAATTTTAAGGGGAATGAATAATGTCTCAATGTTTAGAGGAATGAATAATGTCTCAATGTTTAGAGGAATGAATAAGGTCTCAATGTTAAGATGAATGAATAATGTCTCAATGTTTAGAGGAATGAATAATGTCTCAATGTTTAGAGTAATTAAGAATGTCTCAATGTTTAGAGCAATGAATAATGTCTCAATTTTTAGAGGAATGAAAAATGTTTCAATGTTTAGAGGAATGAATAATGTCTCAATGTTTAGAGGAAGAATAATGTCTCAATGTTTAGAGGAATGAATAATGTCTCAATGTTTAGAGGAATTAAGCCGGTCTCAATGTTTAGAGGAATTAAGACGGTCTCAATGTTTTGTGGAGTCTAAGGTATGTAAAGCTTGTTTTATTTTGCTACATTTATTTTGATATTAATTTGTTTATATAGTGTCTGATATGCTTTTAATGACAGACCATTCTGTCTAATGAATGCATGATTGTGTTTGTTAAGCAGAGGATATAAATATGGGAGATAACGCAAATAAGAACGTTCTTATGGAAAATATAGCAAGAATCGCCTCCCTTGTTATGCTTTTCTCAAGGAGAACCTGGCATGGTGTCCAGCGGTCTGTGAATCCCATCCCAGTAATCCTTCAGGTCAAGCCATATTTCAACATTCCCACATTCACCTCCGCCAGTTGTTTACTTACATAGAACGCTGTCATACCTTCTCAAAAATGAGTCAAGAATTAAATGAATAAAACGTTTAAAAATAGACTTCAAAAAAACCCATTGTCAACGAAGAAATCACAAGTCTTGGTTGGTCCTAGTGGGCGAAACAATTTATTGCATAAGTTGAATTCAACGTCTTTCTTTTCATTTCAATATCATTTTGTTTTTATAAATATATAAAATATAAACATTGCTTTGGGTTGATATCAAATGTAAACTGACATTTCTCTCACCATTCTTAACGTTCTAATCTCATGACGTGACTCGTGCACTAATCTCATGGCGTGACTTGTGCACTAATCTCATGGCCTGACTTGTGCACTAATCTCATGGCGTGACTTGTGCACTAATCTCACGGCGTGACTTGTGCACTAATCTCACGGCCTGACTTGTGCACTAATCTCATAGGGTGACTTGTGCACTAATCTCATGGCATTACTTGTGCACTAATCTCATGACGTGACTTGTGCACTAATCTCATGACGTGACTTGTGCACTAATCTCATGGCGTGACTTGTGCACTAATCTCATGGCCTAGCTTGTGCACTAATCTCATGGCGTGACTTGTGCACTAATCTCTCGGCGTGACTTGTGCACTAATCTCATGGCGTGACTTGTGCACTAATCTCATGGCGTGACTTGTGCACTAATCTCATGGCGTGACTTGTGCACTAATCTCATGACGTCTCTTTTGTTCTAAAATCACGATGAGTCTCTTTTAAGCAAATATAGGATTAAAATAGAGAACGCCAAATATTCATTAAATAACACGAAATAGCTTTAGTTTGTTAGTGTTGCTAGTTTCAATGTTAGTGTTGTAGGATCAGTGAGGTAGTGATTTGAAGACAACTCACCCTCGTGACCAAACAGAGAGTCCTCAATGTTGTTGACCATTTCTCTGATGATCTTATTGTACTCACCATCGTTAGCAAACAGGGAACTCACAATGTTGTTGAACATTTCGCTGATGATCTTATTGTACTCACCATCGTTAGCAAACAGGGAACTCACAATGTTGTTGAACATTTCGCTGATGATCTTATTGTACTCACCATCGTTACCAAACAGTGAACTCTCAATGTTGTTGAACATTTCTCTGATGATCTTATTGTACTCACCATCGTTAGCAAACAGGGAACTCACAATGTTGTTGAACATTTCGCTGATGATCTTATTGTACTCACCATCGTTACCAAACAGTGAACTCTCAATGTTGTTGCCCATTTCTCTGATGATCTTATTGTACTCACCATCGTTACCAAACAGTGAACTCACAATGTTGTTGCCCATTTCTCTGATGATCTTATTGTACTCATCATCGTTAGCAAACAGGGAACTCACAATGTTGTTGACCATTTCTCTGATGATCTTATTGTACTCACCATCGTTACCAAACAGTGAACTCTCAATGTTGTTGACCATTTCTCTGATGATCTTAGTGTTTCCAGCCAGCGCTATGTTGTCTATGACGTACAGATAATAATCCAGCATTCTGTGGAAAAATTATGCAAGGATGTATGGATACAACACGTAAATGAATTTTTAAAATGTGAAAGCCATGAATAGAAACAAACTTGATATGTAGATAGAACATAGATTTGTGTATAAATTAGAGTGGATAAATAAAGGATAGTTATTAGGATTAGGATTATGGAATTCGGATAATGTTGTTCTATATCAACTAAGGCAGTGCGCTGTGTGCATCTGCATCTCCAGACTCTGCTGTCTGCAGCCTAACCCTGGTCTTGTCTGCTAGGAGTGGGCAAGTTTGAATATACGCCTGTGGCGATCATGTTGTCTGCCCATTGCCTGTTTCATTTCGTCCTGAAATTGTCTGCCAGCAGTTCTTTGTTCCCAAATAACGATGGACAATATCCACCTACAGTTTAGGGTTATGGAAATCACCTAACGATGGGCTATATCAACTGATAACTTTGGGCTGTGGAAATCCCTTAAGGATGGACTATATCAATCGATTTCCAATGCTACAACACAAAACATCATGTTTGTCTTAATCTCGTTCCAACATCAAAAATCGAGTCCAGTCCACCAAAAATCTAGTTCAGTCCACTAAAAATCTAGTTCAGTCCACCAAAGATCTAGTTCAGTCCACCGAAAATCAAGTTCAGTCGACTAAAAATCGAGTTCAATCCACCAAAAATTTAGTTCAGTCCCCCAAATATGTCATGAAACACAAAAGTGGTGTAGCGATCAGGGGGGTGGGGGTGGGGGGTAGGGTTTGTTTAAAGGGCCGTCTACCCAGGGAGGCACAAGTTTTCTTTTATCACCCCTTGCCGTAAAGGACGGTAGACGTCCAGTTTTTTTTTTAAGTCAAAGGGAGGGGGGGGGGGCGTTAGATATGTAGGCCCAGCCGGGAGGGGGGGGGTTAACCCAATTAACGCCCCTGAATCACAGTTCTCCTGTTCATTACCTAGTAATATTTTTATTTGAAGACACAAAAGAAAAACTTTTAAACAATAAAATGATTATGAAATCCTTGTCCCGTAATCAGAGGCGTAGGCAGGGTTTAAAAACGTCTGCAGTTAGTTGAAAATGGTACCCTTCAATATAAGGGGAAAGGTGTCGACAGGGGCAGAACATTGCTTCTTGTCTATGTCAATAATGTCAGAGCCCCTGTTTTATTTGTTGTTTGGTGTTATCCTGGCCACACTGGTCAACTTTGGACCAACTGCAGCAACAGAGATGTTGAGATTTCACAAAATCAACTTCAATGTGCCAGATTGCATTCATAACATTTTTAGAGAGTAGTTGCCATTCAATTTTAATTTACTGTTTATGTTTCGAGAGTAGCTTCCCTTTCTTTTTCCATTTTACTCATGCATAGAGAGTAGCCGACCTTTAGTATGACTCAATTTTTGTGACTTACAATTTGACACATCATATCACATTGGAATTTTAATTGGATAACATTCATCTGGTCATGTCTAGATTTGAAAACAAACATCTGGTCATGTCTAGATTTTATAACATCCATCTGGTCATGTCTAGATTTGACAAAATCAGTCTGGTTATGTCTAGATTTAGTAGCATTAATCTGGTCATGTCTAGATTTGCTAGGAATAACTTACTCGTGGTGATGAGGGTCGATCTTCACTCTGAGGGCGGATATACTCTCGGCAATCTCTTTCTGTCGATGTAGAAAGATGATCATGTTAAACACAGATGTAGAAAAATGATCATGTTAAACACAGATGTAGAAAGATGATGATGTTCAACAGAGATGTAGAAAGATGATGATGTTAAACACAGATGTAGAAAGATGATCATGTTAAACACAGATGTAGAAAGATGATCATGTTAAACACAGATGTAGAAAGATGATCATGTTAAACACAGATGTAGAAAGATGATCATGTTAAACACAGATGTAGAAAGATGATCATGTTAAACACAGATATAGAAAGATGATGATGTTAAACACAGATGTAGAAAGATGATCATGTTAAACACAGATGTAGAAAGATGATGATGTTAAACACAGATGTAGAAAGATGATCATGTTAAACACAGATGTAGAAAGATGATGATGTTAACCACAGATGTAGAAAGATGATCATGTTAAACACAGATGTAGAAAGATGATGATGTTAACCACAGATGTAGAAAGATGATGATATTAAACACAGATGTAGAAAGATGATGATATTAAACACAGATGTAGAAAGATGATGATATTAAACACAGATGTAGAACAGTTGTGTTGTGAACCTGGGCCGTCAATTACCCGTATATTTAGGGACAATCCTTAACAACTTGATCTTAACTGACTTGTCCGTAATTGTCAGCAAGAACTCTAGCGTGTACGTAAAAATCTGTACGAATCTATGGTGTTAGGGAATGTCCGTCAAAATCTAGGGTGTTAGTAAATTTCCTTATGAAGTCTAAGGTGTCCGTCAATGTCCTTAAGAACTCTATGATGTATGTAGTTTGCCCGTAAGATCTATAGGGTGTCCGTCAATGTCCGTAAGAACTCTAGGGTGTCCGTCAATGTTCGTAAGAACTCTATGATACCTGTAAAGGTTTTTAAGAACTCTAGGATGTCCTTAAATGTGCGTAAATGATGATTAGGAAACATTAAACACTGAGTCTTTTCAAATGAAATAATGATGTTTGCAACACTGAGTCTTTTCAAATGAAATAATGATGTTTGCAACACTGAGTCTTTTCAAATGAAATAATAATGTTTGCTAAGATGGTCTAGATGTTTGCTAAGATGGTCTAGATGATTGCTAAGATGGTCTAAATGTTTGCAAAAATGGTCTAGATGTTTGCTAAGATGGTATAGATTTTTCTAAGATGGTCTAGGTGTTTGGTAAGAGGGTCTGGATCATTGCTATGGTCTAGATGTTTCTTAATATGGTCTAGATGTTTTCTAAGATGGTCTAGATGTTTGCTAAGATGGCCTTGATGTTTGTTAAGATGGTCTAAATATTTTCTAAGATGGTCTAGATTGTTGCTATGGTCTAGATTTTTCCTTAGATGGTCTGGATATTTGCTAAGATGGTCTAGATGTTTGCTAAGATGGTCTAAATATTTTCTAAGATGGTCTAGATGTTTGCTAAGGTTGTCTAGATGATTTCTAAGATGGTCAAAATTTTGATAAGATGGTCTAGTTGTTTTCAACGATGGTCTATATGCTTGCTAACATGATCTAGAGGTTTGCGAAGATGGTCTAGATATTTGCTAAGATGGTCTAGATATTTGTTGAGATGGTCTAGATGTTAGCTTAAATGTTTGCTAATATGATATAGGTATTTGCTGCAATGGTCCGGTTGTTTGCTAAGTTGGTCTAGATGTTTGCTAAGTTGGTCTAAATGTTTGCTAAGTTGGTCTAGTTGTTTGATAAGTGGGTCTTGATGTTTGCTAAGATGGTCATGATGATTGCTAAGTTGGTCTAGATGTTTGCTAAGTTGGTCTAGATGTTTGCTAAGTTGGTCTAGATGTTTGCTAAGTTGGTCTAAATGTTTGCTAAGTTGGTCTAAATGTTTGCTAAGTTTGTCTAAATGTTTGCTAAGATGGTCTAAATGTTTGCTAAGTTGGTCTAAATGTTTGCTAAGTTGGTCTAAATGTTTGCTAAGTCGGTCTAAATGTTTGCTAAGTTGGTCTAAATGTTTGCTAAGTTGGTCTAGATGTTTGCTAAGTTGGTCTAAATGTTTGCTAAGTTGTTCTAAATGTTTGCTAAGATGGTCTAAATGTTTGCTAAGTTGGTCTAAATGTTTGCTAAGTTGGTCTAAATGTTTGCTAAGTTGGTCTAAATGTTTGCTAAGTTGGTCTAAATGTTTGCTAAGTTGGTCTAAATGTTTGCTAAGTTGGTCTAAATGTTTTCTAAGTTGGTCTAAATGTTTGCTAAGTTGGTCTAAATGTTTGCTAAGTTGGTCTAAAGCACCGGACAAAATGGCCAACTAAAAACAAGAACGGGACAAAAAGATTCAATGACACCAGCTTATTTTCTGATATCACGTGATGTAGACTTCTTACCAAATCTTTACCGTCTGCCTTATGTATTCTGTCGAAGTTTTCTTCGATAATTTTATCAACATCGGGTAATCGTCCAGCCTGGAGATATCACAGAGATAATATCTTTAGTAATTTTACACGATATGCTACACAGGCAATAATATTATAAATTGTACATGAGATGCCAAACAGATAATGTCTTTAGTTATGTTACATGAGATGCCAAACAAATAATGTCTTTAGTTATGTTACATGAGATGCCAAACAGATAATGTCTTTAGTTGTGTTACATGAGATGCCAAACAGATAATGTCTTTAGTTATGTTACATGAGATGCCAATCAGATAATGTCTTTAGTTATGTTACATGAGATGTCAAACAGATAATGTCTTTAGTTATGTTACATGAGATGCCAAACAGATAATGTCTTTAGTTGTGTTACATGAGATGCCAAACAGATAATGTCTTTAGTTATGTTACATGAGATGCCAAACAGATAATGTCTTTAGTAGTGTTACATGAGATGCCAAACAGATAATGTCTTTAGTTGTGTTACATGAGATGCCAAACAGATAATGTCTTTAGTTATGTTACATGAGATGCCAATCAGATAATGTCTTTAGTTATGTTACATGAGATGCCAAACAGATAATGTCTTTAGTTATGTTACATGAGATGCCAAACAGATAATGTCTTTAGTTATGTTACATGAGATGCCAATCAGATAATGTCTTTAGTTATGTTACATGAGATGCCAAACAGATAATGTCTTTAGTTGTGTTACATGAGATGCCAAACAGATAATGTCTTTAGTTGTGTTACATGAGATGCCAAACAGATAATGTCTTTAGTTGTGTTACATGAGATGCCAAACAGATAATGTCTTTAGTTGTGTTACATGATATGCCAAACAGATAATGTCTTTAGTTGTGTTACATGAGATGCCAAACAGATAATGTCTTTAGTTATGTTACATGAGATGCCAAACAGATAATGTCTTTAGTTATGTTACATGAGATGCCAATCAGATAATGTCTTTAGTTGTGTTACATGAGATGCCAAACAGATAATATCTTTAGTTGTGTTACATGAGATGCCAAACAGATAATGTCTTTAGTTGTGTTACATGAGATGCCAAACAGATAATGTCTTTAGAACACAATGTACTCTACGGTTTGTCTATTACAGAAATCAACACATACATGAGATGCCAAACAGATAATGTCTTTAGTTGTGTTACATGAGATGCCAAACAGATAATGTCTTTAGTTGTGTTACATGATATGCCAAACAGATAATGTCTTTAGTTGTGTTACATGAGATGCCAAACAGATAATGTCTTTAGTTGTGTTACATGAGATGCCAAACAGATAATGTCTTTAGTTGTGTTACATGAGATGTTACGCAGATAACAAATTTAGTAATTTTTACATTAGATGTTACCGAGTTGACAAATGTAGTAATGTTACATTAGTAATGTCACAGAGATGATAACTATAGTAATGTTACATTAGTAGTATTACACATATAATAACTCTAGTAATGTTACATGAAATGTTCATCATGTAACGACTTTCGTAATTGTACATGAAATGCTACAAAGATCATAACTTTAGTAATGTTACATGAGATGTTACTCAGATAACATGTTAGCAATGTTACATTAGTAATTTTACACTGATAATAAATTGGGTGATGGTGCAGGACATGCTACACAGATAATTAGGTTAGCCATGTTACATGAGATGTTACACAAACAATAACTTTAGCTATATTTCATGATATGTTACACAGATAATAACTTAGTTGTGTTACCTGCTCTTCCCTCCAGATGATATATGCACACCTGTCCTACACTACCTTCGAAATCTCTATCAAAATCCGTCATCCTGACTTCCAAATATTTCTCTCCATCGAAATCTGTCTCCCACCCTCCCACCTGAATCTGTCTACCCACACCTGTCCCCCCACCTGAATCTCTCTACCCACACCTGTCCTCCCACCTGAATCTCCCCACCCACACCTGTCCTCCCACCTGAATCTCCCCACCCACACCTGTCCTCCCACCTGAATCTCCCCACCCACACCTGTCCTCCCACCTGAATCTCCCCACCCACACCTGTCCTCCCACCACCACCTCCCCACCCACACCTCTCCTCCCACCTGAAACTCCCCACCCACACC